>CM035426.1:108863693-109013693 GCA_020310875.1 Ceratopteris richardii | reverse complement strand
AAATGAATGTGAAAACTCTTTGCAAGAACTAAAAAACATTATATATCAGCACCATTATTAAAAACCTTAGATTCAAACAAACCATTCCACATCCAGGTAGACCCTTCTAATTTTGCGATTGGTTTTCATCTTAGCAGAACTTCCTAAAGAGGGAAACACAGGCTTCGAGATTGCATATGCAAGTAGAAACATCATCCTTACTGAGAGAAATTATATCACTATCAAAAGAGAGGGACTTGGCATGGTCTATGTAGTAAAGAAGTTTAGAAGCTTCCTGAGGTTTACAATGAATCTATAATGCTAAACATTCGTTTGTGCTATTGGTTAATGAGTACTTGATACACCGAGATTCTCTTCACATAGAACATACTTTTCAAACATTGAGCTTAAAGTAAACTTTATGTTTATATGGCATTAATTCACCTAAAACACAAGATTTGGAGGGAATTTTGTTAAATGCTATGCTATACATCATGTTTTTTTATTTTGTAGACATTCATGTAAAAAACCAAGAAAAAACTAATTTTGAGAGAGCATAGGTAGCACCTGAAATTGTATAACTTCTTTCGAGAGGCACTTAGAGACAACACCCATAGTTTCATGACAAGACATCATTATAATAGGGATATGATTGAAGATATCTCCTAGACTAATAACCCATAAGCACCAGATGTAACTTCATAGCTGCACTTTGTAGCAAAACACTCACAACATGTTGAGTCACATCATCATCCTTCACAAATAGAACAATAAGCTGATTCTAAAGAAGAAAAATTGCCCATCTCAAAGTTTTTTGTTGTGGAGACTAGACTTGTTTCTAGTTATTGTCGAGTAATCCATGTGAGCATCTTGCTACCCCTGAGAAGCTAGAGAGCTTCCCTCCTTTCATTCAGTAGCCCAATCAACCCTTTTCATGCATAGCAAAACAATTCTTCTCTTGTTCTTATAGTATTGAAACAACATTCTTGGCCGCCCTCATAAGATCCATCAATGATCTATGCAAGGTCTATGGTCGTACTTTTGAGTGCCTTTTCTTTGACATAGGGAGATTCAAACATCACTAACTGAAGAATGATATAGATTAGTGCATAGCCTTGTAGTACTAAGTGTTGAAACTTCAAATGCAACCACCGAAAAACTATTGGAACATTCCCACAAACATGAAATAATATTTGTTTGTATATTCCTTTGGACCTAGAAGAAAACAAGCGACACATTAGTATATATATACCTACAATTCCACTCGCCCTTAATCCATCCTCACTACGCTTTTACATGATGTCCCTTCAAGGAGAGAGAGTGATCCTCCCCCTTATCTCCTCAATTATCTTGCCTCTCACTATCTAAATTGAAGAAATTCTCTCTTAACTACCTTAGTTTGTTCACTCCTATTTTCTATAAACATTTCAAACCACAAAAATGCTTCACAATATCCAATGCAACTTGTCCATATGAAGTTATGAATTCAAATCTTCTTTGACTTAGTTCACGAGGCCTTTGTTTAAAATTGATGGACATGCTTTGTCTACTCTCTCTCTCTCTCTCTCGCTCTCTCTCTCTCTCTCTCTGTTGACATCCTTTGTTCCACATGCATTGGAATCCAAAGAGATATTAATAGGTGGATTGTGATCAACATTTATCAGATGAGCATCCTTGCATTGAGATTCTACCTTGAAGGACTCAACTCAGAACACAAAATAATCGACAATTATTCTAATCCATGGACATCTTTTATGAAAAGGTCAATAGAAAAGAATGATTTTGAAAGTATATCAGACTCAACATAGACAAAAGAGGTCCACACATCTACGAAAAAGAGGGAGCTCATCTTTATTGAGAAAAAGAAATGGAGAGCCATTCCCTTTATAGTATAAGCAATGAAAATGTATACATCAAATGGTTAAATGAACCCCAAAGCACATCTCTAGATAATGATTAAGATGGATTGTGCCCATTATGATGGACTGTACCAATGAATAACCATGTCCTAACCTTATGATTGACAATGATTAGAAGGTAGGATTTGAATACTCATTGATAATTATAATTATGATGTATGATATGATGTCCAATATTGTATGATGCATTGTGCTGATTCATAGTGATAATATTAATTTAATGATGTTGGTCATAATGTATGTCCAAGAAGCAAAAACAAAGATTGCATCAATGAATATATCATTTTATGTATTTGTTTCTTCATGTATAGAATTTAAATAACTTAGTTCATATCTTACCTATATAGCTACCATTTACAAGGTTTCATATCTCTTATCTATCTATCTATCTATCTATCTATCTATCTATCTATCTATCTATCTATCTATCTATCTATCTATATATCTATCTATCTATCTCTTAATGTTATATAATCTCTTTTCTATTTAGGTCTTAATGTATATCATCTCTTTTCTATCTATCTCCTACTATATCTATCATGTACAAGGTTTTATACCCATCTATTTAATATCTATAGTTATCTATGAATTCCAATATATCTATACTCTATTTATATATTTAAATACACATCTCTTACAAGGGTTCATATCTCTTATCTATATGTTTGAATACTTATCCAAATCTATGTCTATTGATACTTATTTATCATCTCTATTTACATTTATATATATTTATGAGTTTCTATACCTATTGAGCCCTATTTATTTATTTCTATCCAAAACGAGAGAGCTAAAACTATTTAACTCCTAAAGAAAGTATCCAAAAGGGTTTGCAATTGTATGGGCATTAAGTTTGTTTACAAGATCACAAGCTAGACTTTGAGTTATTCATGATCTTCAATCTCGATTGGTGGTTAAGGAGAGGGTCACTTCCTCCTCAATGGTAGAGTGTGATAGGATTCCATGATCAATATATGGAATGCATTCTTATGCCACTTGGTAAATGGTTCTTAATCTCGATGCTATTTCAAAAAGAAGTGCTTTCTAAATTGGGAAATGTACAAGAACTAATAAGGACTATTTGGTGAAAGTTTAACAAGATATATGATCAAGTTTATCTAGTTGCCTCAAGAGAAGGCTTCCTAGTCAAGCTAACTATGAGATGGTAAGGCACACTAGTTTAGTCTAGTATAGTCTCGTTGCATGTGGTTAAGTTACACAAAAACATGTAAGTTACATCAGTTTGATGTAATCCTAGTTACACCTAGTTGAATCTAGTTGAACTTGGTTAGATCCAATCACATTTGGTTCAACTCATCCCATTTTCTATAAATAGATAAGAGTAGTGCAGTCTCATTTTCCACTGAGCCAAGAGTCGAGAAAGAGCATAGGGAGCAAAAATATCAGAGAGAGAAAGTACAAAAAAACTCAAGAAGTTTAGCGATAGAGAAGAAGGGTGCATGCATAATCTCTCGGAGGTAATACAAATCTAGCCACAAGAAAAGATTCCATAAAGATTCCAAAATTTAGATAATGTGATTTTGCATGTTGTCTATGCAACGATTTAATTTGGAGCCATTTTACAAGTGTATATGCTCACTGCATTTTTCTATGGGGTCCATGCCAGGCATCGTGTTTGTGAGGGAAGTCAATGCTTGGAATTGATCTCTAGCACAAACTCGATGCTAAACATTGAATTTATGTAGGGAGTGGATGCTTAGCATTAATTTCCCACATAAAGTTGATGCCTAGAATTGATTTTGTGCAAGACATCGAAGCTTGTCATTGACCTTCCATGCAAACATGATGTAAGCATCAAGTTTATGCGGGAAATCGATGCTGAGCATCGACTTCTTTATAAAGTCGATCCTCAACATCGATTTTGTGGAGGAAGTCGATGCCTCACATGGACCTCTCCCTTAAACTTGATGCTTAGTATTGTCTCTAGTTAAATTGCTTTTGACTTCTTGTCATTGGCTGAGCATTTGCATCATATCTTTTAGGGATTCTGATAAGTACAAAGAGAAGGTTGTAAAGAAGTTAAAGTGAAGCTGAGATCTAGTGACGAAACTAGAGAAGCACCCAATGAATGGAGGGTGATGTCAAAAGTATTGACTTGAACGAATGCTTTGAATGAGTCAACAATCCAATGGGTCACTCATCATGTGGTAAGCATTGTGAAGCCCACTAGGGAAGAGATAATGAGGAAGGATAAGTCTAGGGAGCTTGAAGGTGTGAGAAAGGACAAGTGGCTACATGATATGAAGAACCTTGAGTGGTACCTCTGGTACATAGAGGAGAAAAATGCCATATTGCTTGTATTTGGATTTGCCTATTGGAAGGGGAAAGATAACAACCACACAAGATTTTCAATATGGTTTGGTATTCAAAGTTGATTACAAGGATGAGGATTCAGATAACCTTATATTCTTGGTAGAGACAACAAAAGCATTATGCATTTTTATATATAGCATGGAGATGCTTTGCCCTGAGTGTTGTGTGCAAGAGAGGCTTCCAAAGATTTTTAGGCAATAAAAAAACCTCATTGTTGACCTACTCCCCTAGATACAAGGAAATATCATGCCAAGTTAGTAGATGAACACTACACCCATGAAGTCCAAGGGTAAGTAGCCAATTCAAAGGAAGCCCGAGAGGAAGAAGAGTAAGCACAATATAGATGCGAATTCCATAGAAAGATTAGAATCACATGATGAGATCATTGCCCCTAGAGGGGAACTCACATCCAGGGTTTTGCTCAAAGAGTAGAATAAAAGGAGGGACAATATTGTGAAGAAAGGGAAGATCATCAACATTCCAATTACCATAATTCATGGACCACGTATAGACCCACTCATAGGAAGAAGGCCCCTTGAGAGAGCCTCACCATTTCACTCATTCAACAACCTTGTGAATTGAGTTATGAAAATAGATCTTTTTACACTTTGTCAATTTGAATCTCAATATAAAGGAGATAGAGAACGAGATAGATATAGCATATACATAAGGTCATAAACAAAACTTAAATGTAAAACATGCTGAGTGTTCGTTAATGGACACTTTTAATTTGAAGATATTATATTCATGAATACCGCTTTTCAATCTTCCGAATTTGATGCAATAAACAATCCAATGGGCATATCAGGCCAATTGTTTTCAATCAAATAAATATGCTCCATCAAAGACAGATTATGAAGTAACTATTTATCAAATCTCATTCAATGCTCTTTTATCGAGATGTAAACAAAAATCATTAACATTTGATGCATCAGTAATCATAATTTGTTCATTATCTCTCGGCCATTCAAAAGCTCTTTCAAGATTAAATAAGTGGGTATGACAAGTGAAATTTTCACTTTTTTTGAAGTTCAACAGATCTTTAAAACTTAATTTTTGCCATTCAGAACCTTCATTTCCACGGAAGAGTGACTATCAAAAGTAAAGAATTTATTCTAAAGTTATATGACATAGAAGAGGTCAATCCAATGACTAATACACAATAGAGAATACAAATGAGTTTAGGTGTTTTCTTCCAGCAAAAATTTAAACATCATTAACTTCTTTGTTAACACAGTTCCAGAAAGTTAAAATTTTCATTTCTCTGATCGTAGGAAATTAAGAAACTTGCAATAACTATTCGACCAATAAAATTTATGCGCATCATTCATCATATCATCTGACAACATAAAGACATTCCTAACATCATCTGATAACATAAAGACAATGATGCTGCAACATTACTTCAAGGATTTATAGATTTACTTTATCAACATCCTTAATTCTAGTCCAAGCCTGTGTAGCATAGTGGTTTGATGCCTTGAGTCTCTGGGAGGAAGTCCTGAGTTCAAATCTTGGTTGGACATATCTCTAAGTTTCTCAAAGATCGGTGCCTCTACCTTATGAGGTTGGGTGTGTGAGTGTTTTTCCATGTACAAGCCCATGTATGAGCCTGGCACATTGTAATATGAGGCTCAAAAGTCACTTGTACACTATGCTTTTTGTGAAGAATGTTATATGGTAAGGTGATCATTACTCCAAAGAGCACGCCATGAATCAAGTCATCCTCAAACATCTATTGAAGAACTGACTATAAATCTTCTTCTTTTCATAAAAGGAATTTCAGCCGTAGCTTACTCTCCCATGTTTGAATTAATAAAAGAACAAATTATATACAATGAATGGGCTCAGTGCCCTTAGGATCCCCTATATCCCACAAAGCACGGTATCATGGCCCAAATGCTATGATTGGCCAAAATTGGTAGGATAGCTAGGATTCAACAAGAGATAAATGTCTTGAAGAGAGTTACAGAGAAGTTTAATGATTTTTTCGTCGCCTTCATGAGCGACCCACTTGCTTTTAATCTTGTTGTTTTCCAAGACAAATATCCTATGGTGCCTGAAAGAGGGAGACTTTTTACAATTACATATTCTTCTACCTAGTGGGTATAGGGATTTTTCAATCGACCACTCTTTTTGATGGCCATCAAATTTTATTGCACATCTTTCTTTCCATATCTTCCATAGCACTTCCCCTCTAATGGCATTCCACAAAGTTGAAGAGCAGCCAATTGTTTCTCCAAGTGGAGCTTGTTTCTAGCTGATTTGTCTTGTTAAGCTCAAAATCTTATCGAGAGATTGCCAAATTGAACTATTTTTAGGGCATGAGAAGAAGAGATGACCAAGGTCCTCTCTGTCACAGATGCAAAGCTTACACTAGTGAGAGGCCCCACAGATTTTATTAGCTTACCGACTATAACCCTTGATCTTAATAATTTCACCGAATTCAAATAGAAGAATCTGTTGAGTGAAGTTGATGACTATCATGGTTCTACATGCCGATTGCGGCCGATTGCAAGACAACTACGCGATGAAAGAAAGGAGAACACATTGCTTTTCATGGAGTAATTGAGTTAGAAAGGTGATGGGCTACCAACAGTCCATTCTTTGAACAGACACGCCATCCTTCTCAACGTGTATTTGGCGATGCTCGTTTTTTGCATGTCCTTCTTTGAACAGACATGTAACTCTTCTCAACGTGTATTTGGCGATGCTCGTTTTTTTCATCTCCATGTTCAGAGAGTTTCAAGAAGCTTCGTATTGCATTGCAGCTATGGCATGCAATGCCAGGAAGATCCATTTTCTTGTTCTCTGCTTCACTTTCAATGCGCCACACAGCAAAGGATTCCTTACTTTTTTTCCTTGTTCTAGCCCAAAGGCCGACTCATCACGAAGTACTCCATTGCTTTTCCCCAAAAGATGTTTACTTTGCTTCTGTTAATAATATAGGTCGCCGCTTTTCATGCCTACCTTCTTTGACTCCTAAAAGCATGGCCCTCCTCAGCTACCAATCGTTTGGCCTCATCATATTGTGCGCATCGCTTTCTGCATTCGCCATCCCGATTGCCTCATCACATTACGCACATCGTTTCCTATATATATATATATATATATATATATATATATATATATTTTTAATTTTTTTTTTTTAATTTTTTTTTTCTTCTGAACTTTTGTTTGCCCTCACAATTTT
The DNA here is from genome assembly GCA_020310875.1 of Ceratopteris richardii. Taxonomy (NCBI): domain Eukaryota; kingdom Viridiplantae; phylum Streptophyta; class Polypodiopsida; order Polypodiales; family Pteridaceae; genus Ceratopteris; species Ceratopteris richardii. Next base: position 109,006,268 of record CM035426.1, on the reverse strand, counting down.
CCCATAATCATGAAACATATGTGTTAAAAGAAAAGGCATAATTACTTAAATTCAGGGACTCTATATATTCAGAGACGCAAGAAATCATGAAAAGGCATTCCTTCTTATAGAAGATTGAAGTCATTTCTACTTGATCTTAAATAAATAACAAAGGATGGGAGCCTTAAACTTGTTGCATCTCATTTTCCCTCCTATTAAGAGCTGAACCCTAATATTTGCATCTCAAGAACAATGAAATTCCAATAAAAAACAATCGAAGAGGTGTCCCCCAACCAATTCTTCAATAGCACATGTGCATTAAATCATAAGATGTCTGTCTTCCATTTGTAACCTTGGCTACATTTGCTCCGCTTGTTTGAGGAGGCGGTTCTTGAATGATACTCATGATCATCATCTTTGGATTAAGCTTCATAAAGATTTAAAATAGGGATATCATCAACTTTTCATTAAAACTCTCTTGTCCACACATCGAATATTCCTTTTAGAGCATCAATATGAGAATTTTCATTGGGATAAGAAATTTGAAGCCTCTTGTAGAAAGGAAATAATAATAAAGGTTTCTAGGTCTTGATGCATGTGCCAAAATGAAACCATTTTATAAGATTATACTCAACAAATCTATACCCTCAACCTATTTCTCGTCATCAACATATATAAAAAGAAGCATTGGCATGATTTCTTGATTGACACATAAATTGGGATGATGAATATTATCATGATAGTGCAATTCAAGATGCGGAGATGGAACCAAAAGTGTTATTATTTTTGAAGTAGCTATAATAGACCAAGACCAACCTCACCATGTAGGAACCATCTGCTCACTTCACAATCTTTATTTTTGAGAAAATTTTGAGGTCAAATATTGCACTTAGAGTATGCATCCCATTAGGGCCACAATACATAGTATTCAATCATAGTGTCATTATATCTCATGCACGAGAGTGATACATTGTAACGTGAGTCTCAACAGGCACTTGTACACCATACTTTTTGTTACTAATGTTCTATTTAAGCTGGTCATCACTTCAATGAGCAAGCCATTAATGGAGTTGTCGTAGAATATTTAACGGATAATGGGCCATAACTCTTGATCTTGATAGTTTCACCAAATTTAAATAGATGATGCTGAGTCCGGTTTCAGATGATTGTCCTAACTCTACGTGTCAAATGCAAGACATGCGGGCCATAAAAGAAAGGCAAACAAACTATTTTTTCATGGAGTAATTGAGACAGAAATGTGATGGGCTATCAAGAGTCCATTCTTTGAACAATCATGTAGTCCTCCTCGATGTGTTGTTGAGTTCATGCTCTAGATCATGATCTATGAGACAACTCTATGCTCATTTTTACCACACCATGAAAGTACTTACAAACTCAAGCTATCTTTTACATATATGGGTGAATCTCACCTAGTTTAGCCATAGTTAACTCTAATATTCCATATAGATCCTCTAATTGATGTGTGGCTTGCATACTTGAAGGCCATAACTCTTACTTTATAGCAATAATGTTACAATTTGTTTTTACTAAAAAGTTTCAATTATAGAGAATAATAGATAGCAGAGATATTGGTAATGTGGAATCCCTAGTTTTAATATCATTCAATAAGTGGCTCCTATGAAATTGTTCTATAGTCCAAGTTGTGCCGATTGGCTTCACATGAGCCGCTAAGGATGAGTATTACGCCTATATTACACCTAAACCCATTGTTCTTTCAAATTTCAAGTTGGAAGGAGGTAAATCCTAAGAGCGAACTCCAAAATTAGTGTAGAATAATGAGATGCGTCTCAATAATTGTTGTGTGTGAATTTGTTCTTTCAAATTTCAAGCCTTCAAGGAGAGTAAGTTGCTATACCGAGCCCCTTAGAAGAAATTATTGTAGGACCTCTTTGAAGATGCTTTTTCCTCCATTCCAATTTCTCATAGACCAATGTTGTGTGGAGTTCCTAGTTGTGAACTATCTCGTAGGGTTTTGGAGCTACTATGATCCGATCGATGGGAATGGGTGCTTGATAGGTTTGATAGAAAGCTCATTAACTAGAAGAGAATGCAACTCAATGTGGCAGTCATGTGATCATGATTAACACTTCCCCATCTCCTCTATCATCTACTTCTTGGTCCTCTAGCAACAAGGATCTACAAAAGTTGGAAAGGATTTGTGGAAATTTCCTTTGGATGTGGGATCCTAATAGGAGGTGTGCATGAAAATCACGTGGGAATTCTGTTCTAGGCTGAAGGCATGTGGGATTCCAGGCATCTTGATGTCGACACCTCGACCAATAAGCTTGAAGGCCAAATGGATAACCAAATTCTAATGTAGTGAAGAATGATATTGGTTGATACTCATTTTTAGAAACAACAATGTCCTCTCTCTCTCTCTCTCGTTGGGATCCCTCGATGGAAAGAGATTGATCTACTCATGTCCTTGTTGTCTCCCTTCTTGCTTGTGCCTAATGGATTAGATCTAGTGTGCTCCCTTTAAAAAGCACGAAACAAGATGACATCTTTTTGCTCCATCAATGATGATTGGCAGGGGGTTGCTAGCATTAGACATAACAAATCATGTGGGTGGAGAGTGAGAACCTTAGTGAGCCAAGAGGCTTTGGGACAAAGGTTTTTGTAAGTGGAAGCATCACTCAAATCCAGACAATAGACACTAGATCAAGTTTTAGGACATATATCTAGACCAAAAAATTGACTTAAAAGAGTGGTGCTTATTAAGACATATAATAATTGCTTGGGAGAAATTGAAGACCCGGCTCTTGCTTGGTCTGGATTTTCCTCACTTGAAGGATCTAAAATGGATGAATGGCAAAAAACTGAAGGGTATATGGGGCCAAAGGAAAAATGGAACTTCATTACTCTTTAAACAAGAAAGAGTGTTTAAATTGGACTTGGATTAGATGGGACTTCAAATTCAAGGATCTATGGCACCTACTTATTGAGAACAAAAAAGCAGTCCTCATGTAGCAGATTCTTCATAAGGTGATCTCACCCAATGAAGAGTTCTAATAAAATTCATGGAGCTCCCTCGTGGTGCAAGAGATGCTTAAGTGGAAAGGAAGACATAGGCCACCTCTTCTTTTCCTACCTTACGAAGAGTGTGGATTGCTAGTGCCTAAGCAAGGTCTTCTTGTTGGCTCATCAAGTTAATTTCTTTATTGTTCTTTGAAGTGATATTAGGAGTGAAGAGCTTTGTAAAATTTGGAAGGAAGATGCATGGTTAACTTTGACAAATCTTCAAAAAAGTGGTCGATAGAGAAATCCCTTATTTGTTTAGGTAGAAAAATTCGAGATTATATGAAACCCCCCTCCTCCCCTTTTTAGACATCAAAGAGTGTTAGCCTAGATCACAACAAACTTAAAAGCAAATAGGTTCTTTACGAAGAGGATGAAAGGATTAATAGTCTTGTTTGTAACTCTATTTTAACTCCCTTGTTATCTTTTCCTTTGTATCTCTTCCCTTAACTCTCTTGTTATCTTTTCCATGTATATCTTCTTGTTTATAATTTAAAACACTTTTGTAAAAGAAAAGAACTTATCGTAGAATAGCCTTTAACTCTCTTATTATCTTTTCCTTGTTTATAATTTAAAACACTTTTGTAAAAGGAAAGAACTTATTGTAAAATAGAGAGAGACATTTCAACTACTACAGAAGGAGAGCAAACTACTACAGAAGGAGAGCAAAGAGAGACATAGAAAGAACCCACAAAATATGAGAGATGTAGAGAACCTACGTGTGGACATGGAGGTTTGTATCGACATATCAATCTATGTAGGGGAGAAAGACAGAGATCTTCATTGTCGTGTCTTTCTTTCTGCCTGTATCAGGCGGAGATGACCCATCAGATGTCGGTGTATTGTCATGATTTACCATCCAACATCTCGTGACTCGTGATTTCTCTGTCCTACCTTATGCGAGTGGAAGCTTGAGAGTATGGCGTATGGGTCCCTGAAATAATGCACAGGAGAAGGGCGTAGAAGACACGCTTCAGAAGTGCCTTTCACGCATCTTGCGAAGAAGAATGGCTGAGATCCGACCAACCGAAAGCAGTCCGGCCATGGCTACAATGTCGGTATGAAATGCTTAAGCTGAGTTCCGGAAAAGGAGGAGACGCAGACACAGGATAGAAGCGGACGTCTGAAAATACTTATATGATCGAGAAGTTTATTGGTAATCCTGGAAGGGACGGAACGGAACGAAGAGTTGGATCTGGAGAGGTGAGTATGGCGATGCAGGAGGAGGGCAGTGAATCAAGGAAGCAGCACAGAAGGAGTCGCTCGGTCGAGTTCTGCGTTACACCTGCTCTTGCTGTAAACTTCGACGAAGCCGCATGGCCGCATGATTTCAGCGAGGCTGAGGCGAATGGGGAGCTCTCGGGGATGAGGGCGAAAGGCAAGCAGAGCGGTTCGAGGAGCGGTAGCAACAAAAGGCGGGCTGTGTCGTGGGACGTCACGAACGAGCGCCTCGAGAACCAGCTTGGCCTAAAGAAACGCCTGGCTTCTTACAGGCTTCTGCATCTCGAAGCGCAAATCAAGAACTCTCTCAAGAAGAGCTGCCGATGGGTCAAGGGCAAGTATGATGTTCTCCTCTTCAGTTTTAAGTGAAGGAAGCAGGAGACAAATCAGAAGAACCATGCACGTTCTTCATCTGTTGAGTTGAACAGGAGCAAGTGCGAGCTTCATCTTCACGCTCATCTCCATGTATTTTTCATCTATCTCCTGCTATTCCGAATAACTATTACCGCGCTTATCTAAATATTCTTCACCTCTTTCCTGCTATTCCAAATGATCTTTACAGAAGATAAAATCAGAAACAGCGGGCGTTAGAGTAATCTTCCTCGTCATCACCATATCTTCTTCATCTTCGCTGCTATTCCCAACCAAAATTCATCATGCTTATTTCGGAAGCAGCTAGTTTTCGTGGATTAACCTTTCATCATAGCCGCTTCTCCGCTGACACCTGCGTTTCCTATCCCGTTTTCTCATTGCCTTGCTGCTCCATCTCCGTTCCACACGGCAGATATCTTTTTTGGACGAAGCTTCCATGTTGGATACCCCATTGATCGCTACTTTCTGTGTTTCCTGTTCCATTATCATATTTAGTTAGTCCTCCATCGCTGTCCAATATACTTGTCCGATCGTAGTATCTTATTCAATTACAGTTCTGGATAGTCTTTGATTACTTATCTAATCCACAGTAACAACACTCCTACACTACTCCGAGTTATTCGCATCCATGGAAACTGAAATTCTTACGGCGAATGTATAATGCATAAATTTGTTATCCGAGTGTCCATCGTCTTCCCGATGAGCTTGCGTACAAGAAACACACACAGTATCTGAGCTTCTGTGCAAGAAATACATTTTCTAGCATATGTGCATCAATATTGACAATTTTAAAATTTTAATGTTGGCGATCACGAATGAATGTCCTCTCTGAGTTTGCAAAACAGAATGTTCACTTCATGCACGAACCGTTCTTCAATATCACATCCTTCCATATCTTCTTTCTTCTTGTGCGTACAGAAATCCCTTAAATTACTTTGCAAAAGATATGCACGAGAGAGAAAAGTCCAAAGCAAGTCTACATAGTTATGATTTTCTTGGTTGTTTCCCTTTCTTATTTATTTCATCATTCTAGATTATAAGCATCATCGAGTTGCGGAATGGAGTGTAGCTTAGTCCGAACCCACGTAGCTTAGTGACTGATGCCTTGAAGCTGTGGGAGAAAGTCCTAAGCTGTGGGAGAAAGTCCTGAGTTCAAGTCTTGGTTGAACGTGTCCATGAGTCTCTCATGATGGGTGCCGCTACTTTACAAGGTTGGGTACTGTGTGAGTGTGTATTTCCAATTCACTGTACTCTCAAAAAAAAAAAAGGGAATGGATTGTAGCTTTTGTGGTTTTCTATATTTTAATGAGTAGATTAGAGATCTTTCAATATTGATTTATTTCTATCTTTGAGGGTGAGCCTAAAGTTCATGGTGCCTTTGATCCTTCAGATTTTTTAGAGAAATCCCATATAACGGCATTTTTTGAACACTCTATAACCATTTCAAGGATGCCTTGCCGCCAAGGTGTCTTTATATCCAAATGGAGAACTAAAGACACCTTATATCCAAGGTGTCTTTATATCCAAGGTGCCTTTATCAGACGGCGATGTACTATATAAGACATTGAAGATATGAAAATTCTTTAATATAAGAAGTCAAAAATAGACTTCACAGTCAATCCATGGAGAACTAAATGGTCACAAAAGGTTTGTTGGTGGCCTTGCAAATGGTTTACTTATGGTTAACACACTTATCATTGTCATAGAACGAAAGGTCCTATAGATACAAAAGCTTTGATGCAAATTTTTTTAGCACGATCTGCCTAAGACTCTTTATATTCTATCCAAGCTTTGATCATCCATTTTCCTAATGGATCTTAGGTATTTCTTTCTTGTTAAGACCCAATTGTCCATAGTAGCTTTCTAGAGGGACCCTTGATCTTTAGAGGTCTCTACTAGTTGGTCACTGAAAGGACGAAGCAAAGGTAGAAGGAACTAGAAGGTCCTCCTAGCTCTCTTAAGTTAAAGATCATTGCATCTATTGAGCTTGTCCTCTATCTTGTTTAGGAATTACGCTTAGCATTGGTTCAGTAGAATGCATACCAATGTGAAGTTTTCAAAAGGGGTATACTAGCCTTATCATAGGGGAAATCTGATTTGAGGTTTTTTGCTTCCTTTGATGCCTCATTTTGAGAAATTTTCTTCATCTGGATTTCTAAGTCCGTGCTTTTTGATTGCAAAGAGGATAAGTGCAAGTAGAAACATAACATAACTTTTTGATTGCAAAGAGGGTAAGTGCAAGTAGAAACATAATATAGCTGATCATTTGAGAACGAAAGGATGTAAGAGCTCACCTTTGATGTTGGCCTTTAAATACTCCTTTATAATTAGGGTTTAGGCGAGATTGACGAACCCTCTATGGGAGCCTATGTCCACGAGGGATTGAAGAATCTAGTCCCGCTCTATATTATCCTAAGAATTACTTAAATTTGTGTTAAAAAATATTTCTTGCTTTGATTCCATGGAATATTGTGTGTCTTCTCAAATGTCAATGATTCTACATATTTCTTATGAATTTAATTAATCCATCATTCGGATAGATTCCGCCTTCTTAGCGGGTAAAAATAATAAAAAAAACAAATCTATTGAGCACTCCTTGGAGGGCTGTGCATTTTAGATACTCAGCCCTCTTTTTATCATGCCTACAAAAGGAAGTTTTTCAATTGTAACCATGCGGGCTACTATGAGCATTTGAAGTTGATCATTTCATCCAAAGATAACAAGTTTTTTGAGCTAGTCAATGTGCAAACCTATCTATTTTCTATCAACTCTTTCTCCTTGATGCTCCAAAGTACATAGTGGATTTTTTTTGTAATAAGCACATGCCTATAAGGTCTATTTGACTCTCCATAGGAGCAAGGGTTGGCCCTATGCTAGTTGGTTGGACCAAACTTCTTCACTTTGCAACTCACTTTTCTACCTCCTATAAGCTTTTACAAGTTCTGTTAGTGGTATGAGAGCTAGATCAAGATGGGTGGTGGATTTGCCTAAATGATTGAGAAGCTTGATAGATACAACTATGCAACTTGGGAAATCAAAATGGAGACCTATTTGCAAGGTATAAATCTTTATGGAATTGTAGTTGGTGATTAAGCTATGCCTACTCATAGAGCCAAAGGAGATACACACGAGGAGACAAATAAGCTCACACTTTGCTATGTAAGGGATGCTCAAGAAATTTCATACGTACTAAAATCTATCTCTAATTTTCTATTACTACATATTAGAGGATGCAAGACATCTCAAGATACTTGGGATTCCCTAGATACTTTCTAATCTGCTAGCATAAAGGCAAGGAAGAACCATCTTTGGAATGATTTCAACCAAATGAAGAAGACACCTAAACAAAGTATCACATATGTTTCCTTTCCAACTTCTAGCACATCTGTCTCATTGTAGCTTTTAGGGACTTGATGACACATCAAAAGTAAAAGGAAGGTTCTTTAAAATTGTCAATCCAAGAACAACCTTACCCAATTGTTGCTTAAAGAATAATGCTTCACAAATCACAAATCAACCATTCATAGAAGATAAAAGTTAAACCTTCCATGAGATCCACTTAGAGTTTAATAAAAGCATGAACACGATTTTCTGAAAACACGACTTTCTGCAAAGTTATGGCTGAAAAACTTTAAATGATCATATCTCCATGAATAGAATACCAAATTGAGTGATCCAAGTGAGATTACAAAATGAACTTAGAATCCCTTTCTCTTCATGTTCTCCTCCTTATATACTTGATACCAAAACATCATGATTTTTCTACCTTTCTTTGTCTATCAAGCTATTCTAATACTTGTGAATAGACTTAATGAGCTCCTTTATAACTCAAGGAAGTCTCTTCCAGGATTTTATAAAATTTAGAATATTTACAAGATATCGTTTGGCCATATACAAAGAAAAACTGCTTGTTTTATTTACTTCTTCAACATCCTTCCCCTCCTTGAAGTATTTTGTTAGTGATGCACCACAATGCGCTCTCCTTCTCGAGAGCTCCACGAGATATCATTCGAGTAGAAAACCGAGCTCCTAAGGCTTCACACAGTACTCCGCACAGAGACTACACAATACGCAAAAAAACAGAGTACATAGGGAGCACGAAGACAGACTTCTTAGGTCTTACAAATGCAGTCAAACTTATAGTCTGTGACTGACCATGCCACTATATGTTTTATTAAATAACATATACAAACAAGTGTCTGATGGCCATTTGGCCTTTCACATGGCACTAATTGTAACAATCTCCCACTAAAGGCCAATATGGCCAAAATAATTATGGGAGAAAAATAAAGAATGATAAGGAATACTTGAGTGTAAGTATACTATACCTCCCACCTGATGGGCATGTTACACAGTATAGAAGTGTCTGTATAAGATCATGAATCAAGTAACCCCCATCAAGTGACAACAGTGTTGAAAGCTATCCTATGGTAGAGCTTTAGTCAAAGCATCTGCAACATTATCTCGAGTATGAACCTTCTCAAGAATAATGTGCTTAGTGGCTAAGCAATCTCTAATAAAGTGATACCTCACCTTAATAGACCGGATTCTTAGCCAAAGCAATGGCACTCTGACTATCAGTGAGCAAACAAGGTACATCTGAGGTAAACCCATATCAAAAGCAAGAAGAGAAAGCCACAATGCTTCCTTACATGCCTCACTTGTTGCAACATACTCTGCTTTTGTGGTGGAAAAAATTGTCCATTCTTGAAGACGAGATCTCCAAGAGATAGCACCTCCAACAAAATGAAAAATGTACCCTAATGTAAATTTATGATTGTCTACACAACTAGCATAGTTAGAATCAGTGTAACCAATAATGGATGCTTTCCCTCTCCCTAAGCATAGACACTTGTCCTTAGTGCCACTCAGATATCTTAAAATCATCTTGACCGCTTCCCAATGTTTCTTGCCAGGATTAGACATATATCTGCTCACAACTCCCAGTGCAAATGCAATGTCTGGTCTTGTAGCTACCATAACATATGTGAGAGTACCAACAACAGACTAATAGGGAATTTCGATCATGAATTCCTTTTCCTCATCTGATTTGGGGCCATCATCCTTGCTCAATTTCACATATGTGGGTAAAGGTGTACTCAATGCCTTTCCACCCTGCATATTGAACCTGTGAAGTACTTTGGATATGTACTCACTTTGAGACAAGTATATGCATCTTTTACTCCTATCATGAGTAATGCGCATGCCAAGAATATTTTTGGCATGCCACAAATCCTTCATATCAAATGTCTGACTCAACTTCTTTTTGAGAATTGACAAGTCATAAGAGGACTTCCTAGCAATCAACATATCATCGACATAAAGTATCAAGCATATCAAGCTTCCATATGAGCATCTCTTTGTGTAGAGACAATGATCCTCATTGCTTTGAGAATATCCTTGAGACTCCATAAAAGCATCAAACTTTTGGTACCATTGTCTAGGGGATTGTTTAAGCCCATAAAAGCTCTTCTTGAGCTTACAAACTAGGCTTTCCTTGCCAGGAACCACATAACCCTCTGGTTGTTCCATAAAGATCTCATGTGTAAGATCTCCATGCAAGAAAACAGTTTTCACATCCATTTGGACTAACTCTAAGTCCTCCATTGCAACGAATCCAAGCAACATGCATAGGGTAGTCATTTGATCACTAATGAGAAGATTTCAACACCATGTTGTTGCTTAAAACCCTCGAAATCAACACCATGTTGTTGCTTAAAATCCTTTGCAACAAGTCGTGCTTTATACTTTGGAGAAGCAGTATCTGATGTGAATTTCAGCTTATATACCCATTTACATGGTAAAGCTTTCCTGCCCTTTGGAAAAGGTACTAAATCCCAAGTACCATTCTTGTGAATAGAATCCAACTCACTCTTCACGGCACGCTCCCACTTGACATGATCCTCTGTCTACATAGCCTCTTTGAAAGAGATTTTTCGATCAACCATTCTTTAGGAGGGCTTCCAAAGTTGACCGCACACCTCTCTTTCCATATTCGTGCATAAGTGATATCCAAATTGTCCTTCTTGACCATATCCAAGGAAAATGCATTTCTTTGACTTATGGTCCAACTTTTGTCTAAGATTCTTGGGTATATGAACATATGCTTCACACCCAAAAACTCGAAGATGATCATAATATGGTGGCTTCCTTGTCCATAAATCTTGTGCCACTTTCAAACCTTTGGCAGTACAAGGTGAAAGGTTAATCACATGAACTGTAGTCAATACTGCTTCTGCTAGTTCTATTCATCCTTTCCGCTACACCATTTTGTGATGTTGCTGCATATAGAGCATGGAGAGAGAGAGAGACTCTTTCTAGCTAAGTCTTTTGACAGTAGACAACACATGATGATGTTTAGAGAGAGAGAGAGAGAGAGAGAGAGAGAGAGAGAGAGAGAGAGAGAAGAATGAAAGAGAAAGAGGGAGAGTTAATTAATGCATAGTTATAATTAATTATTGTATTTTATAGTTAAGTAATTAATTACTATATTTGATATTTATAAATACTAACTGTATTTGATAGTTAATTAATTTTATAATATATACTTATGCGTATACTAGTTATATGAATTTATATATGCATGTATATGAGGAGTGAGTATATACCCATGTGCATAAGTGCATATGAATGTGTAATGCATGTGCATATAAGTGCATTTAAATGTGTAATGCATGTGCATTTAAGTGCATCTGAATAAGTGTAATGCATGAGTATAAGTGCTTGTGCATGTTATATATATATATATATATATATATATATATATATATATATATATATATATATATATATATATATATATATATATATATATATATATATATATTAGCATATATAAACATGTGTATTAGTGTGTGCATGATTAGTATGCATGAGAAATGAATGTATGTACGAATGCATAAACCTAGTGTTAATGCATGAACATAAAAGTATGTATTCATAAATGCATATATGTATGTGAAAAAGTATATTTGCATGTACATGAGATAGTATGAATGTGCAAAGATGCATGTGTGTATGATTGCATGTGCATGAGTGCACCTAAGTGTTAGCATGCATGTGCAGTTGCATATAAATGTGTGTTAGCATAAGTAAAAAGGTATGTTAACATGTGCATATGAAAGTGTGTATGTTAGCACATGTGTGAATGTGCATTAGCATGTATAATGTGAATGCATGAGTGTGTGAAGCATGTGTATTCATGAGAGAGTGTGTAAGCATAAGAATGTATGCTAACATGAGAGTTGATGAGTATTCATAAGTGCATATATGTATATGAGAAAGTTAATTTGCATGTGCATGAGAATGTCTCGTAACATGCACTAGAGTGTGTGTTAGTATCCATGAACATATAGGAATGGGTAGCATATGATTGTGTTAGCATATGTTAGCATGCATATTTGAATATAAGTGATTTTATATGTTATACTTATGATTTGCTAATGATTTTTTTTCAAAAACCATTGAGAAGTGTTGAAGAGTGCTGATAAAGTTCAACAAGTTTAAATGAGGACAGAAGAGCACGAATGTTTTTTTTGATAGACCTTAAAGATTTTGAAGAGTATTGAAGAGCATTCAAAGAGATTGAAGAATATTTGTATCACTCAATTTCAAGATCAGAATTTTGGAAGGTGCTTGTTGCTGCATTAGTTTCCTTTTCCAAATTCACCTTAAAGCCTACCTTGTATTTGCATCAGAAAAACTTGTATAGGATTCATTATAGATCTGCATTAAAATTAGCAGATTTTATCCCTCAGAAAAACTTTTATCATTATCAGTAATACCATCTAGAACTTTTCTTTTAAACAATTGATCATTTATGTCTACTGAGCCTATAAATGAGTCTAAGAGCACTGAATCTAGGAATGCATCTATATGTAATAAGTATGTGACCAACAATACAAATTCAATAGCTTTCATTTTTGACATATTATTGCCACCACCTATTAAAACCAACACCAACCAAAACAAAACGTAGCTGCTAACGAAAGAATAGATGAGGAATTAGAAGTAGAAGTGCTTATCAAAGATCATATCACAAGTGAATCATTATATTTCGCATCATACAAGTATTGGTTAAATAGATTCCTAGAAGTACAGGCTTATGGAGAAGATTAGGGTCAGGATTAAGATTAGGTCATTAGAAAAGCATTCCACCTTAGATATGAACTCCTAGATAAAAAAAGTAATTATAGCTGTTTAATACTTCTAATAAGCTATTCTTCACACTTGCATATACCCCTGAGCTTGCTCCAAACACCCAGCGTGTGCCGATCAATTTGGCAGATGACTTGATCCATCATCCGAGCATCTACACTACCCAACATTGGTGAACCCGACATGAACAGCAGCGTTGCAACTTAGGACTACAGTTCAAATTTTTCTTTGTAGATGCATATATACGATTCAACAAGTGTTACAGCAGCGTCTTCATCCTTGGGAGCTGTGGCTATATCGTGAAACCTTGCAATCTTCTAGGTGTCAAGGGCTGACCTTTTGATCTGAGTGCCTGCACGAAGATTGGTAACTAGGTGATCCTCATCTCATCACCCCTCTCATCGAAAAATGAAGAACTAAACGTTTGCACTCATATTAGCAAAAGATGTATTTAGGATTTGATTAAATGACAATAAATGTATTCAAATTCACATAAACACTATTTTTGAACCTCTTCCTAAAGCCAATTCAAGGTATTCATATTTACTTTACATTCATTACGTAAGTGAATAATGGGTAAAAAGGGTTTGTTAAATCACACCACACAAGACATAGATTCTAGTGTGAAAGCATTGATTGAAAAGAAATTTTTAGAATATGATGATCAATTTAATGACATTAGGGGAAAAAATGAGCCCTGCATGGGCCTTGTAAGGATTTGGATTAAAGAGCTTAATCTAGGAGATTAAGGAGGCTTGTAAAACCACTAGTTGTTTTCTCAAATAAAATAATATTCCCCAATTGTAGTCGAATTCTAAATGGGAAGAATTTGAGGCCTTTGGATCCTTCAAATCAATGGCTCATATTCAAATGGATGTAACTTTAGTGAGAGAGGATCTGACAATGTAATGATGAAGGAGGGACCTCTCCCACGTTTTGAGACTCTTTCTGCAAGTTTTTAAGCCCTTAGATCAAGGGAAATCCAAGGGCAAACCGGATTTCAAGCTGATCTAAAAGTCCGAGCCGCCGTCAGCCGTTGGATTGGCCTTCAATCGGATGGAGGAGGTTAAAAGGCGCCTTTTCCTTTGGGGGCTTCAATCTCAGCCATCAGATCTTGTATGCATCCAAAGGCCCATAAATTAGGCGCTCAAACTTGCTTCTTTTGAAGGATCTACGTCCGATTTAAGCTTCAATCCAACGGCATATGTTTAAAGGTGCATTTTGAAGGGGGCATTCAATCTTGGCCATTGATAAGAAGGCCAATCCAAGGGCCCATAATAAATGCCGCCTTGACTTTTGTGTTTCTACCTCATCCCTTGGATCATCTAGCCAATCTAAGGGTCCAAATTGATTCCCAAGCCTTTCGAAAACCATTCACGTCTAAAACTACTAGATCTAGGTGGTTTTTTGCTCCTTTGACCACAAGAAACCAAGGAAAGCCTATGGATAGTCTATGTGATTAAGTGACTAGGCTGTGGCCACCACGTCCCTCTTCTCATTGGTCCATCACTAATCAGCCCCCAAGCTAAAAGACCCAAAGAGGGTTCATTTTTCCCCTAATGGAGATGAACATATTTATCCAATCCAAAATTGAGAAAGTATTGTCTCTAACTCAAAACTTAGATGAGTTTTTTGAAGATAATAAAACATTATGTAAAATGTTAAAAGAGATGATTGATCATGAATTTTCAAGTTTGAAAAATAAGTTTGAGATTTTGTTCAACCAAGTAAAAGAAATTCAATCATGCAAGTGTGAACATGAACATCAAGTACAAGTCCAACATATGTCTACTAAAATTCTTGATCAAAATAATTCAATTGACCATAGAAGATCAACACTTAGAGCTTCACATAGAAGATTCCATCGACCTAAAAGATATTACTAGTGTGATCAATTTGGCCACACGTTTTGGAATTGTATTGCATATGAGAGTGCTTGTGATCTTAAATTAGTCACTACAGTAGAAAGAAAAAATTATGATTACCATGTCCATTTACCTTTGCACTTGAACTTAGGAAGAGGTGGAATTAAAGAATATTTTGATCAAACAAAATCTAAGCCAAGATCATTTATAAGATGGAGACCAAAGAGATATCATGATAAGAAATCTTCTGAACAAGAAACTATGATACAAATTGAGAATCAAGTTAAATGTTTTGAAGCAAAGAAACATGATCAAATAAAATTGGATAAACAAAAAGTTGACCAAATATTACAAGAAACATTGGATGAAGATGAGCAAGAATATGAAAAGTCAATATAGTTGAAACAAAAACATGATGAATGCTATGTAACATGTAATCGAAAGTTTCTAGAAAATGACAAATTATTTGATCAAACAAAGGTTAAAAATTTGAGAGCTCAATGGAGCTATGATATGAAAACTCAAGAGATTAGTCAAAGTGAGTATGAGAATATCAAACAAGAAATTGGTGAGGATGAGAATAAAATTAATGAACAAAAACTTGAAGAAATGAAAAAACAAATGATCAAAGATATTATCACACAAATTGAACAAAATATGAACAAGTCATCAAAAACTTCTACATCCTTAAAAGAAAAGTTTGAAGAAGATCCATGATGAACCGATATCAATGATTTGTTGATATATTTAGGTAGTGATGTGTGTGAACACTCTAGGACCGCCGGGGCACTTTTTTCCCTCTTTAGGAGGTTTTTTTCCCCCGGCTTGTATATACGCCTATTGCCCTAATGGGCTACTTATCTTTATACATTCTCTAGTAATACATTCAGTATTGTGTGTTTGTGCTCCAAGCTTCTTCTTCTTCCTTGTGCTGTTCGCGTGCTTCCGCAGACGTCTATCTCCAACAATTGGTATTAGAGCAGGTTGTCGCTTCTTCTAGGGCACCCTCGACACTCCTCCGTTTGCAATCTCAGATTCGCACGAAATTTGGTGAGCATACTCAGGGTGTTTCCGAGATCAAAACAGCTTCGCTATGTGGTGCCGAAATCGCGATTTGAGCTCGTTTCGGCCTCCGAACGCACTATCGCAGTGCTTGTGCATGCTATTTCGTCCTTTTGTGCCAAAGGTATATACCAGTTTCTGTTCGCCAGTTTAAGCGTCTCAAAGTTTGCTACAGGTCTAGCAGAACTCGTCTGGGCAGTTTCGTTCAACTTTTTGAGATACAGTCAATTTTCTGCATCAAGGTATTTTAGTCACCGGCCATGGCTGAAAGCAGTGATGTATTCCGTATGTTGGCTGTTGAGGATAAGTTGGATGGTACCAACTACCCATTATGGGCTTATATGATGCGACATGTATTGGTTGCAAAAGGACTGTGGAACATTGTGCAGGGTGTTGAAAGACGTCCTGTTACACCTGCGACTACAGGTACTACAAATACAGGTGCTGGAGGTGATGAAGATGGTGTCGAAGATGATATTGTGCAAATTCCTGTTCGTGCTCCTGTTTCTGTTGCACCTACTGCAGAGCAGATTCGTTGGGATGGCAGAGATGCCCAGGCACATGCATTGATAGCTTTGTCTATCAAACGTGCCATTATTTCTCACATACGCTCTTGCAGAACAGCTAGGGATGCTTGGGATACACTTACCACATTGTACCAAGCTAGGAATGAGGCTCGTGTTGCTTACCTCCGAAAACAGTTGGAGAGTGAGCACATGAATGAAGGTGATTCTATGGACAGTTTCTTACCGAAGGTCAAAGATTTGAAGGAACAGTTGATTTTTGCTGATGAGGTTATATCAGATAGCTCACTTGTGCAGACCGTTCTGAATGGTCTTCCTGATTCATATCAGAGTTTTGCTTCTACTCTTCGGTTGATGATAAAAGTCAATCCAAATGCCTTGTCATTTGAGGAGTTAGTCTCTGTTCTGTTGCAGGAAGATCAGTCCAGGCAGAATAGGTCCATTATGCGTGTTGCAGATCAAGCTTTCCTGGCTAGTCAGAAGGGCAAAGGAAAATGGAGCTCTTCTACTAGTAAGCAGAATTCCGCAAATGCTGCACATTCAAAGAACCAAGACAAAGATGAGAAAAAAATCAGAAAAGCAGAAATTGTTTTGTAAGTACTGTAAAGGCAATGATCATATCATAAAGAACTGTCCAAAACTGGCTGCTAAAGAGGCAAAGAAGAAAGAGGCTGGAATGGTTGTTGCAGAGGCCTCTACACCAAAAACAGAGTCACCATCTTCACTGACAGTCAGAGCGCATTGGCAGTTGCGAGGAACCCTGTGTTCCATGCTCGCACTAAGCACATTGAGGTGCATTGTCACTATGTCAGGGAGAGGTTCTCTGCTGGGGAGATCAGCTTGGCATATGTGCCCACGCAGGAGAACATTGCAGACCTTTTCACGAAGGCTCTGCCTAGGGAGAAGTTTGAAGCTTTCCGCAAAGCTTTGGGCTTACTTCCTTTTGTGGAGTGATTTCCACATAGCTTGGCACTTCCTTATACATGAGTGCCAGCTCCTTGTTCACCGCATCACTCCCAGGGGGATCTGTTGATATATTTAGGTAGTGATGTGTGTGAATATTCTAGGACTACCGGGGCACTTTTTTCCCTCTTTAGGAGGTTTTTTTCCCCCGGCTTGTATATACGCCTATTGCCCTAATGGGCTACTTATCTTTGTACATTCTCTAGTAATACATTCAGTATTGTGTGTTTGTGCTCCAAGCTTCTTCTTCTTCCTTGTGCTGTTCGCGTGCTTCCGCAGATGTCTATCTCCAACATGATCAAACATGAAGAGAATGAATGAATTTTGAATTATGCTAATTTATTTTTTCCTTAGTGTGGATTTTCTTTTGCAAGATGAAGCTAAATGTATGGTTATGAAATTAATTTTACTTGTATGTCTAGATGTTGATAGTTTTAGCAAGACTTTGAAGCTAAACTTGAGCAAATACATCAAAGATTTTTTATGGCAAATTTATGATAAAGTTGAAGATGAGATGAATGAAGAAGAAATTAATTTCAGGTTGTATTTCTCTATGTTCTAAATTCTTTATGTGTTTTTTGATCTATGCATGTCACTTGCATTCATACTAAATATAATCATAAAATCTGGGATGAGGCTTATCACATTATGACGCAAATCTATCGAGCCAGAGTAGGAGAACAAAACACGATTTAGGTTTCTAAGTTTATAGATGGAGTAGGGATTTGATATGGACAGAAGGTCATTTCAAATAATGTAAGTAATTGTATATATGTAGGAGCATATAGATGCATGATCCTTGTGTGTGAGATCCTAGGTCTTTCTTATACATGCAACTAGAACCTTAGCTCAGATTAAGGGGTTAAGCCATTCCCCTTCAAAACAAAAAAGTTGCGAATGTAAAAACAGAAAAATAAAAAAAAGAGAAGAAAAGAAAAATATATATGATGAATGGAAGTTATACCTTCTTTCATCCCAAAAAGGTGTTTACGATCATTATCTACATGAAGATTTTACCTCATACTTGTATGAAGCTGAAGATGAAGAAAGCTAGTTGTGGAAAACACATCTAGTGAATAAAATTGGGCAAATAAGGTGGATGTCTGTATGAGTAGATTTAGTTGATTTCTTTGACATGTTTGATTGCCTATATGTAAGTGCATGTATATGAAGAAACCCACTTTTGAGTGAATGAAGAAGAATTCTGTTTCATAATGATCTTTAAAAAGTTTATAAATGAATGAAACTTAGATTAATGTTTTGTTGACTGAATGTATTGATAGTTTAACTTTATAATTTGATATGTTTTCATTACTAGATTGAAATTAAATGAAATTTGTGAGAATGATGCATAAAAAAATTGATCTATTTGAAAACTTTAAAATTTATTTATAAAAGATTTGATGCTGTGATATGGTTGACTTTCAAGATGAGCATCAAGATGCTCCTTCCCTCGATCTGTAGGTTGGCCCATCGGGATGATGTGCAGGTTTGGTGGGGGTGGATGTCGGAAAGATTTCCACCTTCCAGTTGATGTTCATGAAAATTAAAACATTTTTATTGGTTAACTCTAACCCCTCTATAACACTGTTGATCAATTGTTTTGCTTGGAACTAATCTCTCTATGAATACTTGTACGATAAATTAATGCAGTTTAATATAGCCACATTAGGGTTTATCGTAACTGCACATTCAAATGTGTGTTTGTACCAGCATGGCACATGGGTATAAAACTCTAGGAACACATATATTTATGAGTATTTATGTAAGAATATTGGTGCTGGATGGATTAATATGAAAGGGTTCCAAAGTGCGTTTATATGTTTAGGTATGAGTGTGTATGCATATTAACATTAATATAATGTGTGAAAACCTTTGATTTAATAAATATAAGTTTATAGTTAATCAAATTATCTTATATGTTAGATATTTATTTAATATAAATTAAATTAAACTTTAATTAACTATCTTAATAGTGTGTGTATATGTGAACATTAAGGTATTTAATTATATTAAAACCATAGTGTAAACTTAAATTAAATGTATTAATGAATTATTACTGTTAAGGAAAATTAAATTGAAATGTTAAATGAAATGGATAAATAATGTGAGGTGTATATAAGTATGTGTTTAAAGAGTGGTGCAAAAAATATGTGTAATTAAAGTGTGAGAAAAGTGAATTTAAAGGAATGGTGTGAGAGAATGTAGATCAAAAGAGAGGAGTAGAAGAATTGTGCAAGTAAAGTGAACTAAAGTAGGGAAAAAAAGAGTGGTGAAAAGGTATGGGTTAAAGAAGGGTGTGTGCTAAAAGTAGGTATGCACATGACATTATATATATGTATTATTTCAATTCTTTTTTCCTAATGAATTTTTTTTAGGTAATTTTCTTTCATTCTTTTTTCTCCTTCTCTTCCTAGAGTAAGCCTTCAGCGTTTGCATCCGCTTAGGAAAGAGAAGATTAGCCATGACTTCTGTTGATTTAGTCCATGATGGAGAGAGAGAAGGAGAGTTTTGCCTCCCTCCTCCCTTCTAGCTGCAGGCTGTTGAACATGCATATATAGAGAGAGATGGAGACTTTCTTTTCCCCAACTGTTGATGCGCCGGACAGAGAAAAGGAGAGCTTATGGCGATTGGTGTGGCCATAGAGAGAAAGAGAGAGTCTTTGAGGCATTGCCACATTGACTGCTATTAGCATATATAGACAATGATGGCAGAGGCTTCTAACAAGCGGCACTGTTGCTGCTGATGCACTAAACAAAGGTAGGAGAGAGAAAGAGTTCAGAGAGAGAGTCAATTTGAACTGCCTTCTGCTCTTTACATGCCATACAACAGTAGAGAGAGAGCATTTTTTCCTACATATGCACTGTAGAGAGAGAGCATGGGATGCTGCTGCGTACAGAGTGCGGAGAGAGAGAGACTCTTTGTGGCCAAGTCTTTTGATAGTAGAGAGCACAGGACTGTTATACTTTATGGAATATTTAGAATGAAGGTCTAATGCCTTGAGGATTTCAATGTGTTTTGTGTTTTGATTTAGCAGGTGGAGATCCATGAGGGTGCGATCAAGTATGAACAAGTTCAAGTGTGAACGCAAGCGGATTTATTCACATACTTTTTGGAGATATTTTTAGATAAATAAGTTATTAGTTATTTTTAGCTATTTTTAGCTATTTTTAAATAAAGCAAAAGCACACTATTTTTAGTGTGGCCCTCATGTATCTTCCATCAAGGACATAATATGAATCACCTATAAATACGCATGCTCTCATAGAGTGTCCAGGAGAGCATGTGGGGGGAGATTGCACCCAATCTTGTGTCGTCTCTTTTCTCTCTCTTCTATTGTCTATTTGCTGCGTGTGTGCTCTGCGGGTTCCGATCGTCAATAGTGGTATCAGAGCTTGGACGTCCGCAGAGTATGTTGTCAGATATTTTTTCGGTCATCATCTTCCTAATCGGAGATCACGGAGTTCTTCTGCGAGGGTTTCCCTTCTCAGCAGCGTTTCCCGAGGTCGGCCGTCATCGTCCGGACGCAATTTTCGTTGCGTTCTAAGCAGAGGATGGCGCTACAACCTTTTAAGTTTTTCACGTATTCGTTGTATGCGCACAGACGACGATGTAAGTTCAGCCTGACTCTACACGTGACTGTTGATTTACTCGAAAATTCAGGCGCGCGTGCGCTCTTTGGAGAACACGACTACCCTCTCAAAATCACCTGTGAAGCGTACTTTCCATCTGCCCAGATTCTCCGACCAGCTCTTCAGCAGAACTCACGATTATATATTTTTTCTTCTCTTTCCATTGAAGCACTGAACAACGACGGCTCCACAATGCCTCCGATAACTTTACGTGTGTGTTTAGCCTCTGACGAGAGAGAAAGTAGCTGCCTCGATGCTTTTGTATAGTTCATGGCTGCTTAACGCAATATATGGGATATATGTGTTCATACGCGCGCCATCTTAGATGAAAGGAGATCAAAGGCATACGATTTCGTTTTCTGTTTCTTTTGTGAAGCCATCTCTCAAAGCTTTAAGAATTAGTTGATCACATCAATTTCTTTCCACTCTTTTGGCCATAGCTTGAGCATCCAAGCTCCAAATCAAGAAATTCTTGTTGCTATGGAAAGCCCTTTCAAATCTCTTTCCATAGAGTGGCTAGAAGACCTAGTTTGATTTCAGTATCACTTCTTTGGGGAGCTTCAACTTTGATCCTTCTTTTTCAACGACTCTCTTTCGAGCATCGTTTTGAAGCACAATCTATTGGGAGCGATTTGGAAAGCTATTTTGATGAAGGGTGGATCATCTACAATACCTGCACACATCGGCAAATTATTATTTGAACTTCCAGATAAGTTTCTTGTCAATTTATATGCATCGTTGTCTTCTTTTTGCATCAAATTACATTTTGGACGTGCATGTTCTGTATCGTTCATAGAATATAAGCATCGTCTATACATGGTTTTTCTTGTATGGCACATGAATTCTTCTTGCAGGGACAAGTATTTTCTTGCAGGTTTGCGAGGAGAAATATACACATATATTTGTCAGGGTGTGTAGTCCCCTTTGGTCTCTTTGTGCATAGATTATGCCTATTGGCTCTATATCATGGAAATTGTTTGTTGGAAATTTTCCGGTTTTCAAAATTACGCCGTTATGCTGCCGATTTTTTTACGAAATTTGTATGCACATGCATTCAAGTATAAATTCATGATTAATACATCGACTACTATTTTATCACATCGCGATATTCATTTTTGTCAACACTTTTGGATTGCATTTTGACTTAAACCCTGCTAATCATTCACATTCACATTAAATTCCAATTTTTCTAGTTCCATGCATGTTTTTTTAATTTACATGGCACATGCCTATGCTTGTTCAGTGATGCGGCATGTGATTTGGCCATCCATGTCTACTTTATTTTTATCAACTGAGGTCAGTTGCTCGTCAACTGGGCGACATGTTATACTTTATGGAATATTTGGAATGAAGGTTTAATGCCTTGAGGATTTTAATGTGTTTTGTGTTTTGATTTAGCAGGTGGAGATCCATGAGGGTGCGATCAAGTATGAACAAGTTCAAGTGTGAACGCAAGAGGATTTATTCACATACTTTTTGGAGATATTTTTAGATAAATAAGTTATTAGTTATTTTTAGCTATTTTTAGCTATTTTTAAATAAAGCAAAAGCACACTATTTTTAGTGTGGCCCTCATGTATCTTCCATCAAGGACATAATATGAATCACCTATAAATACGCATGCTCTCATAGAGTGTCCAGGAGAGCATGTGGGGGGAGATTGCACCCAATCTTGTGTCGTCTCTTTTCTCTCTCTTCTCTTGTCTATTTGCTGCGTGTGTGCTCTGCGGGTTCCGATCATCAATAAGGACGGTGTTCAAAGAGAGAGAGAGAAAGAGAGAGAGAGAGAGAGAGAGAGAGAGAGAGAGAGAGAGAGAGAGAGAGAGAGAGAGAGAGAGAGAGAGAGAGAGAGAGAGAGAGAGAGAGAGAGAGAGAGAAAGAGAAAGAGGGAGAGTTAATTAATGCATAATTATAATTAATTACTATATTTTATAGTTAAGTAGTTAATTATTGTATTTGATATTTATAATTACTTACTATATTTGATAGTTGAGTAATTTTATAATATATACTTATGCCTATACTAGTTATATGAATCTATATATGCATGTATATGAGGAGTGAGTATATATGCAAGTGCATATAAGTGCATTTAAATTACATTAGCATATATAAACATGTGTATTAGTGTGTGCATGATTAGTATGCATTGTTGATTCGTGACAAAAGCTTGTTCACTAACAAGACTGCGGAAAATTGCCACGCCTCAGACAAAACTAAGCTAAAGTGATATTAGAACACCTCTATAATCATCACTAGCTTAGCAACCTTCTTAAACTGAAAACTTTATAACTATATTTAGTGAAAACCGAAAATTCACTTTACTGAAAACTTCACCTTTTCTTTAGGCTTCAATTCTGATTTGATTTACTTCAGACTTTACACTACTGTATTTGCTTACAGTTAGATAATCTTTCCGTCACTTAACTGTGTCAAAACTGTGTTTTAAACTCACTGTAAGTTCACCGGAACTTCACCAGAATTCCACCGGACTCTCACCGGACTATCACTGTAATCTTACCAAAATCTTACCGGAATCGACTACAATTCTGTTTGTGGTTACTTCAAATGTTTGTAATTGAAGTAAGGAAGTAATACCTGAGCTTCCTTCAGTAAATGAACTCTTTCTGAAGTTTAAGGAAAAACTTCACCAGTTCAGAATACCTTTTTACGGTTAGACTTTGTACTGTGTACTTGTCCCGTTTTACAAAACTCTTTTGATCAACTTATAGTTGAGACTTCTAGCTTCAAAATGAGCTATCACTCATGAAAAACTTCTTGTCTTTACTCCATCTAAGCTCTTTGTCAGAATATCTGCAATCTGATCTTTTGTAGGAGTGAATACTATTTCAATCTCCTTCTCCATTACCTTTTCCCTCAGGAAATGATATTGAATCTCTATGTGTTTTGTTCTTGCATGAAATACTGGATTTGCTGCAAGATACAACGAGCTCATATTATCTCCATGTATGATAGGTGTACCTTGATCAATACCCATGCTTTTGAACAAGGTCTGCATCCATATCACTTCTTTAGCTGCTTCTACAAGTACTTTATATTCTGCTTCTGTTGACGATAAAGCCACCGTGTGTTGCTTCTTTGAACACCAGCTCACAAGCTTATCTCCTAGGTATATCATATACCCATGTGTTGACCTTCTGTCATCTTGAGTTCCTGCCCAGTCTGAGTCACTGTATGCTCTCAGCTTTATATCTGATGTAAAAGGATAATATAATCCTTCTTTTATAGTTCTTTTGATATATCTAAGAACTCTTTGTCTTGCAACCCAATGTTGATCCTTCGGACAATGCATGAACTGTGAAAGAACTCCCACTGCATAACTGAGATCCGGTCTTGTTAGTGTAGCATAAATTAAGCTTCCCACTAACGACTGATACTTCCTCATATCTTTAAACTCTGCACCACCATATTTGCTGAGTTTATGATTTACTTCAAGCAGTGTTGAAGCTTCTTTACAATTCTCCATGTTAAACTTCTTCAGTAAGTTTAGGAGATATCTTTCTTGCGAAACATATACACCATGATCTGTATATGTAACTTCCATTCCAAGAAAGTATGATAACTTTTCTAGATCACTGATCTTGAACTCTTTTTCAAGAAATCTCTTTACCTCTTTGATTCCTTCATCTGAGGTTCCTGTGATTATAATGTCATCTACATAAATACAAATGTAGATCATACCTTCATCTGTTCTTTTGATGAGTAGACTTGCATCTGCCTTTGAGCTTTGGTATCCAAGATCATTGAGATACTTCACAAGTCTGTAATTCCAAGCTCTTGGAGCTTGCTTCAATCCATAGAGAGCTCTTCTTAATCTGCAAACATGATCTGGGCAACTGGAACTTTCAAACCCTTCAGGTTGTTCCATGTAAACTTCATATGATATATATCCATTTAAAAATGCATTCTTTATATCCAACTGACTTAGCTTCCATCCTTTTGATGATGCTATAACAATCAATGTCCTTATGGTTGACATCTTTGCCACCGGACTAAACGTCTCATCATAATCTATGCCATGCGTCTGAGCATAGCCTTTGACCACCAGTCTAGCTTTGTATCTAGCTATCCTTCCATCTGCAAGTTTTTTAACTTTGTAAACCCATTTATTTCCAATCACTTTCTTACCATTTGGTTTTGGAACAAGACCCCAAGTCTTGTTTTCTTCAAGAGCATTGAACTCCTCCTTCATTGCTTCTTCCCATTGTTTCTTACCTTTTGCTTCACCGTAATTCTGAGGTTCTTCATCATCCTTTACTAAGTAAGCATAGTTTTTCTGAGTCAAATAAGAAGTGTCATAGGAATACCTTGTTGGTTGTTTCCTTACTCTGTTAGACCTTCTTAGCTCATATTCTTCATGTGCTTGAAAGCTTCAAATACTTCTGACTTCTCTTTCAAAACATAAAGAGTTATCCATCTTGTTGCATCATCAATAAAAAGAACGTAATACCTTGATCCGCTGTAGATCCTTCTTTTGTTAGTCCCTTTCTTCTGAAATGGTAACCTGTGGGCTTTTCCCATTTGACAGGCTTCACATACATCTGTATGTATGTGTTAGAACTCATACATCTGTATGTATGAGTTCTAACACATCATTGTGTTTGTACCCTTTCTTCTGAAATGGTAACCTGTGAGCTTTTCCCATTTGACAGGCTTCACATTTGTAAATCATATGTTGATTCTTCATATTCGGTAATCCTCTTATGGATTGTTTCTCCACCATAGTTTTGATTCCTGTTTCATTAAAATGTCCTAACCTCTTATGCCAGAGGTCTAATTCTGTAAATGCTTTATCACCATGTGTGATCAAAGCTTGACCAACATTCCCTTGTACTTTAAGAGTAAAAAGTCTACCTTCCTTTTTACCATGGACAATTTGATTGTATCACTTATCGAGTTCATCATCAACGTTGTATGACTGTCATTATGTGTATCATTCGCATAGTTGTAGTAGGTAGTGTTGTGAGACTGATTTTGTCCCCAAATTCTTGCTCCACCTCTACCATATCTGCCTCTTTGGCTTTGTCTACCTCTTTGATATCTTCCGCTTCTGCCTCTACTATTATTGTTCTGATTCTGACTTGATCCTTGAGAATTATGCCAGCAATCATGAGCCAAATGATTGCTTAATCCACAGATCCAACAAGTCTTCTTGTTGTTAGTCTGATTACCTCTTCCTTTACCTCTTTTTCTGACGTTACCTCTTCCTCTTGCAAAATTTGCTTGAGTAGACATCTCTTCTTCATCTTTTTCTTTACCTTTATCACCTTTCTTTTTATTCTTTGCATACATAGCCGAACTATGTCCTTTATCTCCGTCTGTCTTCAAATCTTGCTCAAACGTTAGCATTAGTCCAAGCAACTGATTTAAATCTGGTAGAAAATGATTTAAAGAAAGTTCAGTTGAGAGTACGAAAGGTTTCCACCTTTCATCTCCTCTCAATCCGGCAAGCACTTGTGCTATCAACCTGTGATCTTCGATATCTGCATCAATAGATCCAAGACTATCTGCCAAGTCCTTCATCTTAGTGACATAATCACTAATGCTTTGACTTTGCTTTTTCTTGAACGTTGTAAACTCCGACCATAAGCTAGCCTTCCTAGCTTTCGTCGTATTTTGGAAATGATCTTCCAATGCACTCCATATGTCTTCCGCTTTCTCCAGACCTCTAATATGCGGTAGTAGATGATCTGTAATTGTATTGTAGATATAGGCTCTTGCCGTTGCATCTTTCTTCTGCCACAGCTTCAAGGCTTCTAACTCTTCTTTCTTCGGTTGACTGTCGTCTTCAAAATTCGGCTTCTTTTCTTCTCTTATCACATATATCATTAAGTCTTTACTCATAAGTAAAGCTTCCATGCGCATTACCCATGCGGGATAATTATCTCTGTCCAATTTGTCAATAGAGATATGATATGCCATAATCTTCTTGATTCTGTTACTTCCGATGAGTGTAATGTTAAAAGGTTTTACCTTTTACAAACCTTTACCCTTGAGAATTACTTTGGAACGTTTCTTGACGCCAGTTGTTGTTGATCTCCTCAGCTTTCACATTTCTTGTGAAAGTTCTTAAAAATTCTCTTGTATCTTTACTTCCGTTTCTACTTCTGAGAAACCTTTTCTGCTCTTCAGAACCTTTCTACTCTGATACCACTGTTGATTCGTGACAAAAGCTTGTTCACTAACAAGACTGCGGAAAATTGCCACGCCTCAGACAGAACTAAACTAAAGTGATATTAGAACACCTCTATAATCATCAGTAGCTTAGCAACCTTCTTAAATTGAAAACTTTATAACTGTATTTAGTGAAAACCGAAAATTCACTTTACCAAAAACTTCACCTTTTCTTCAGGCTTCAATTCTGATATGATTTACTTCAGACTTTACAGGTGAACAAGGAGCTGGCACTCATGTATAAGGAAGTGCCAAGCTATGTGGAATCAATCCACAGAAGTAAGTAAGCCCAAAGCTTTGCGGAAAGATTCAAACTTCTCCCTAGGCAGAGCCTTCGTGAAAACATCTGCAATGTTCTCCTGCATGGGCACATATGCCAAGCTGATCTCCCAGCAGAGAACCTCTCCTTGACATAATGATAATGCACCTCAATGTGCTTAGTGCAAGCATGGAACACAGGGTTCCTCACAACTGCCAATGTGCTCCGACTGTCAGTGAAGATGGTGGTGGCAGAAGATTGACCAACACCCAAATCAGCCATAAGGGATTCGAGCCACACACACTCAACAGTAGCTGTGAAAGATGCCCTATACTCAGCCTCACAACTGGAAGTGGCCACAGTAGACTGCTTCTTGCTCAACCAAGATATACATGAGCTACCAAGCATGAAGCAAAAGCTACTAGTGGACACATGAGTGTCATAGCAACCAACCCAATTAGAGTCAATAAAAGCATGCAAATCTGGCGGTAGTGATCCCCTCTTGGGATAAAACAACCCAAGTAGCCGAGTACCACTCAAGTATCGAAAGATGCGCTTAACCGCCTGCCAATGCTTGACCCCTGGCAATGCATAAACCTGCTCATTTGTGAGACAACAAACTGAATATCTGGCCGAGTAATGCATAAGTAAATCAGGCATCCAACAACTTGCTGATAGCATCAAATGCATCTCGAGCATCATGAAGACTCAATCGTAAACCTTTCTCCATAGGAGTGGCAATAGGCTTACAGTCTTCAAGGCCAAAACACTGCAATAATGTGTCAATATATTTCGTTTGACACAAAGCCATTCCACCAACAACTTGCATAAACTGAATGCCCAAATAGTGATGCAAATGCCCCAAATCAGACATCTCAAATGAGGCATGCAAATCAGCCTTAAAATCAGCAATATGCTTCTCAATAGGACCAGTGAGCAACATGTCGTCAACAGAGACAACAATGATAAGAAGCACATCATTAGCACACTTAACATATAAGGTGCTTTCATTTGGACTGTTCTCAAAACCATGTGCAATCAGATAGGCATGTATCTTCACATACAAAGCACGTGGTGCTTGCTTTAAATCATATAATGCCTTCTTTAACCTGCACACTTGGTTTTCATGACCTTTCTGCACAAAGCCACGGGGCTGAAAAACATACACTTCTTCATGCAAGTCACCATTTAGTAATGTTACCAACTGACGTACATTCCAACCATGATGGGCTGCAAGTGCACAGATGCTCCGAACAATAGTCGTATGGCATGTAGGTGCAAAGGTCTCATCAAAATCAATGCCTCTTTCCTACGCATAACCCTTTGCAACAAGCCTAGCCTTATACCTATCAAGTGTACCATCAAGCTTAAACTTTAGCTTGTATACCCACTTAGTCCCAATGGCCTTCTTTCCAGGAGGCAAGTCACATAAAGACCAAGTACCATTCTTCATTATAGCATCATATTCAGATTGCATAGCAGCCATCCAATTTTTTGAATTCTGTGCTTCATCAAACAAAACAGGCTCATTTTCATCACAGAGACTAGATGCAGCCATAGCATAGAAATCTGATGCAAAAGAGGCACTATGAGAGCCTGAACGAGTACGATATGACAGAGGTGCATCTAATTTACTGTAATGCAAAGTCTACACCAACCATTTTGGCATACTTTTTGCCTGCTCAACATAAGCTCTCTCATCAACAAGTGCATCATGTAAATCTGCATCAGAAATGGAATTATTTGCATCATCACATGAAACCTGCAATGGCTGAGAAGTTGCCTCATTAGGACTAGCACTAGACTGTCCACCTGTAAAAAGAGGCAGCAAAGTATCATACATGTCTTTCGAGCTAACAAATGTCTCCTTAGTACATGAAAGCAATGGATGAATAGCATCTTCCCCAAAAACAACATCACGACTAACTAGAATGTGTTTAGTCTATGGATGATATAAACGATTGCCTTTACTTTCAGAACTCTACCCAACAAAAATACATTTTACTGCTTTATCATCCAATTTTTTGCAATGTTGTTCAGGCATTAATGCATATGCCAAACAACCAAAAACACGCAGATGTGCAACAGATGGCTTGCGATCATGTCAAGCCTCATATGGAGTGATAGACTGTAGTGCTTTAGTGGGACACCTGTTAAGTACATATGCTGCACACAAGACAGCCTCAAGCCAGAAACTATGTGGTAAAGCCTAACTCTTGACCATACACCTCGCCATCTCCATGAGTGACTTATTCTTTCGTTCAGCAACTCCATTCTGTTGAGGTGTATACGGCATTGTACACTAGTGTTTTATCCCACGTTCAGCTAGAAATGCATTAAAATCAGAAGACATATATTCCCCCCCTCGATCAGAACGGATGATGCCCATTTTATATGCTGACAGATTTTCAGCCAAAACCAAAAACTGTTTGAAGCACATGAACAGTTCGGACTTTGGCTTCAATGGATATACCCATGCATGCCTGGAAAAATCATCAATGAACACCAAGTAAAGATAATTTCCAAAAGAAGGTGTCTACATAGGACCACAGACATCACTATGTACAAGCTACAATTTTTGAGTAGCCCAAACTGAACCATCTTTTGGAAATGAGGAACGCTACATTTTGACCAAAATACAGCCTTCACAAACATTTTTTCCAGGTGCCTCAAGTTTGGGCAAAGAGGACACCATTTTAGATTTCTGCAAGCATAACAAACTAGAAAAATTCAGATGACCAAAGCGTGCATGCCAAAGCTTTGCATCTGAATCATGTACTACACATGCCGAATCATTCACAGATCTTTCATAGTCTATGAGCTTATATAGCCCACGACATAGAACGCTGTCGTCGAGATTTTCTCTCCTCTCTCACTTGTGAAGGCCTACAAAAAACATATTTGGTGAAGGTAGCCAGAATTCCCCGAGAAGTCCAGGATGCATCAAGGATGTCAAAGGAAGGTCACATACAAAGTTTCAAAGAAATCAAGAAAGTCCATGGTAGCGGTCAAAGCTGGTCAAAGCTGGTCAAAGTTGGGAAATTAGGGCAAAAATTTCATTGTCACCAAATTAGATGAAAATCCATATACTTGTAAAGATTGTCAAAGGCAGTCTATAGCCCAAATTTCAGCAGAAAATGGATTTTGTAGCACATTGATATGCTATGTTCATTTTGTAAAAATGTAATTTTTCTAGTTTGACCCTACAAATTCTTGTATAGAAAATTATGTTAGCCATATGGTTTGGCATGTATAAAGACCATATGTGGCTACATATTTGTATAAAGTTTCAAGGCTATCCGAGCTTCCTAGACACCTTAATGCCACCTTGCAAGCTTCCAAATGTAGTCAAACTTGTACAAGTTAGATTCAGATGGGAGTTTTTTCTGCATATTCCTGAAGGAGATCTTTGGAAACATAGTCCTACAATGTTTCATCTTCATCAAAGCCTATTTGGAGGGTCAAAGAGTACAAAGTCCAGTTTTCAGGATCACCGCAGTTTTCTAGTTTAAGCAAATTGAAGGGTTGAAGGGCCACCACATGGCGAAAGCTGATTAAGCCATGTTGTACGATCAAGATGAGCTCATATTCAAGGGTGGAGATGCACTTATGCTTAAAGCAAGGAGGATCCACGAGTTTTTCCATAAAAGAAGATTGTTTTGACAATCAAAGATCAATAATGCAGCTTTTCTCCAAAAATAGTGGCTTATCTTATCCAAAATGATGTCAGCACTGATCGGACGGTCCAGATCATCCCCAGATCCAATGGTGGAGAATGAGGGCGCCTAAATTTCACTCCTTTACACTAGATTTGATAGAAAGAACAATTCCAAGCCATTGATTTGATTAATCAAATGGTTGTAATCAAAAGTAGTGATCCTAGAGTTGAGAGTTGATTTCTCTAGATCCAAGGGCCCAAATTCATTCAAAAAACTATATAAACCCCCCTCCAAACTCCTAGAGCATCATTGTTAGGCATCCATAGGGCTCATACTAGCTTACGGTTTCCTTGAGACGATCACCCTCGGTTGAGCGAGTGAGGATCCAAGGTGAGCTAGTATGAGTATAGAACTTAGTTTCAAATTTAAGTTAGAACTCCAATCTAGGATAGGCTCTTGAAACCAGCATCTCTATCTTGACTCACCCTCGGTGGAGCGTGTGAGTGAGTTAGAGCTGATTTTAATGAGTCTTAGACTTCTTTAGTTAGACGTTACGAGCCTAGATAGACATAGGGTCACTGGAGTGGAACTCACCTTCTTACGTGTGACATTCGGTTGAACTGTCATGGTTTGAGAGCCGGAACCACCTTTGATCAGTAGACTGCTTAGCATGACGTACCACGACGATATTTTACATGTAACTTAATTCAAATTCTTTTAATTCATGTCACTTGTCACTTGTCTCTTGTCTCCTCTCTCAGTCTCTTAAGTATTTTTACATGTCTTCTATTTCTTCTATGTGTGAGAAGGCTCCGCAGTATTGCGTTGAACCAGTGAGGATGTTTCTTTGAGCTTGTGAGTGAAATCCATCATCATAATTCACTTGCATGTATATAATCCATACAAATCCATACATATTTATTAGTTTCTGAAAGTGTATAAGAAGCTCCAATATTGGACCATTCTTCCTTTCGAAACTGATTTATGTGTAAGGATTCCATCTATTCTCGTCATGCATACATATCATCCAAAGAAGGCTATACATATGGATTAGAATTAGGAAGTGTTTAAGAATCTCCTCCAATGGACCATTCTTCCTTCCAAATTTGATTCGTGTGTATGGTTCTCTTTCATTCTTATCATTCATGTCATCAATCTAACTTGCACACCTACATTCCCATTCCCATAATTATTTCAACATCTCTCTCTTCTCCATACTCAACATTAATTTCACCTTCACATCTTTAAACCTTCCAACATTCATTAGCTTCATACACCCTGTGTGTGCCACGACCGGACCCGATCCACCCGGATTGCGATCACCTCCACATTTGAACCCGACGTGAAACGCTTCGTGGCATTTGCTTCTGATCTTGTTGGGAGGTTGTGATCCATATCCTTTGTTTCATATTTTTCATCCTCATCATATCATCATCATCAGTCTTGAGTGTTGCACTGGATTTCTCACAGTATCGTGCACATCTTCGTCGTGAAGTAAACACATTTGTGAGAGATCTAGAGCATCGTGCATCACTTGCTTATTCACATAAGATGGAGGAAGGATTCAAATCCCTTATTGTTGAGAAACAAGGCCAAAGAATAGTCTCTTCTATGTTGAGAGAGAAGGGAAAATTCAATGGCATCAACATCACAAGCTACTTAGATTTGTTTGAAGAGCAAGCTATGATTTTTGGTCTTCCTGAAGATCTTTTGATATCATTCTTTGAACGAATTGTTGATAGCTCTATCATAAACCGTGTCACTCAATATGATAGTCTTCCTTGGAGTGATTTTAGAAAGGAGATGCTCAAAGAATTCTATCTTGAAGATTATAGCCAACATAATCGAGATGGATTCTTACGATGGGTCAATTCTCCAAAGCCTAGTAGCTCTATTACTCACTTACAAAATGAGTATATTAGACGCTATGAACAACTTCCTGATGAGGATAAGATAACTTTGGAACCTGATCTTGTGATCAATTTTCTTAAGCTTCTTCATCCTGAAACTCGTAGGGAAGTTGAACGGCGATTAGAAGAACCAGATAAGCGCTATGGTCTTACTGACAATTGGCAAAAAGTGCGTAAAGTAGTAGAGGCTATAGCCCATAGACATCAAAGGCAATCCATGCTTTATGAGCAAACTAGTCTTCCTCAAGCTAGCCTTCCACAAACTAAGGAGCAAGTTAGAGAACAATCCCATGCTATGCTTTTTGACTCTACTCCTATTCCACAAATGATGGAGCCTACTCAAGGTTTTAAAGTAGAGCCAAATAAAAGTGTAGTTGAACAATCTCAAGTGGAAATTCTCACTAAGCAAATGGAAAGTCTTATTGCTACACAATCCAATTTGGCCAAGACTATAGATGCTTTACAATCTAATTACACCAAAACTTTCCAAAATCAAATGAACCTAATGACTTTTCAAGAGCCTAATCAACATGTTATAGCTACCAATCAAAATCCACAAGTAGCTCCTACTCAAGCATATCAAGTTCCTCCAATGCATAATCCTTCAATGCAAAATCCTCATCCTCATGTGCAAAATCCTCAAATGTATCAAATTCTGTATCCTCAAGCTTCTCAAATAGCTTTTCAAAATCCTCAAAATCAAAATTTTCAAAATCATCAACCGTATAATATGGAAGCTCCTCTTGCACCTCAAGTACCACATGTTGCTCCCCAAGCTCCTCAAATACATCAATTGCATTTTCAAAATCCTAATTATCCTGTTCAAGCAATACCTTATCAACAAAATCCTCAATTTCAAAATTTCCCACCACAAGTTAATCAAAATTCTCAAAATCAAAATGGTTTTGTGCGTGGCCCTCGTAGGTGTCCTTGGTGTGATTCGTTAGAGCACTTTTTGAGAGATTGTGAATTATTGAAGGCTGCTAAGGAGCAACGACTAGTAATAGACATAGACAAGAAAATCTGTGACTACCTTTGCAAGGAAATTATGGTAAGGGAGGAATGAAAAAACATTATGAAAATATAACCATAATGGACGTAGGAACTAGAGGAGTGAAACTAGAAGCTCTTGATGAACAACAAGTAGAATCAAGTAAACCCACAAAGGAAGGTGATTTTTCCATAGAGGCTTTAGTAAGAGCACGGGATGAGATTAGGAGAATAACGGCTTGGGAGTCACCGATAGAAGATCAATCTCTTATTTCTCACATATCCAATGTAGAAGAAAAACGAAAAAGAGATGAAGCTGAGCCTAGTGAAATAAGAGTGACTCGAAAACAAACCTCAGAGGGAATAGAAACAATCATAGAGCAAGGAGAAACATCACAATCCAAAGATAAAAAACAAGAATCAGAACCCAATGAACAAAAACAAGAGGAGAAACAAAAAGGGAAGAAGACAAAGCAAAGAAAAACAGAACCAAAGCCTTTAGATAAACAAGAACAATCAAAACAAACTGAAGACCAAACACGAGAACATGAACAAAAACAAGACCTTGAGCAAAAACAAAAGAAACCAAAGAGAAAAGCTAAAGCCATCTTGATTTCAGAAATTGAGAGAAAAATAGATCCTATGGAGATTTTAGATGACATTTTGCTTAAGAGTCAAGTGACTATGTCTTTAGAACAAGTTTTCTCTATTGCAAAGCCTGTTTTTAAAGATAACTTTATCGGCCTAATTAAAAGGAAGAGGTTTCCGCTTAATCTAGATACTGAGATGCAAGATTCTCTAGATCAAGATCAAGCTATGAATGAAGCCTTAAACTTTGATGAATCTGATGAAGAGGACTTTGATGATGATGAAGTAAATGTTAATAAAAATTTCTTAGGACCTATTCAACCTGATTATGAAAATCATGAAAACAATCCTGAAAGTCACTTTAAAAGAACATTTTGGTCTAGAGGTACATCAGAGATGCATGTTAAAATAGGAAATGATAAGAACACTATCACTGTAAATGCATTAGTAGATTCCGGCTCTGAAATCAATGTGATTTCAAGAGAAGTCTATGATAAGTTTCGATGGCCCATAGATAAAGATTGTGGATGGCGTATGAGAACTGCAGATAATGGTGTAGGTACCCTGTATGGAGCTTGTGCTAGTGTGCCCATATCCATAGGAGGAATCACAGAAGAGTTTCACTTTTTTATTCAAGATAATTGCTCCTATGAAGTTCTCTTAGGTCAACCCTTTATTTGTGAGAGTCGTATGGAAACTAAAGCCATGGATGATGGGTCTACCTATGCTAGATTCAAGTCTAAGGATGGAATGCAATCACTTCAAGTCATGACAGTAGGAGTGAATCATCCTAGGAATCGATTGTCAATTAGAAAGAAACCTATTGTTACTCATGGTCATGAGCATGCTTGTAGTGATTGTGCACCTCGATTCATGTTTGGAGCTACATATGATCAAAATTTCGGATAGAATCCATTGTTGAGCGGGAAAATAGTGGATATTGGTTTGACATCTCGCATCCAACCAACATGTACAATAGTTTGTCACTTTGTTTTCCACATTCTAGATTAGATTTTCTTCATAAGAGTCAATTGTCCAAGTCTTTTATCCAAAAAACCCAAAAAAATTATAAAAACAACAAAATCATGGAACATGATGAGAACATTGAGCATGTGATTGAGACATCTCATTGTTTCTCTACTCTTGAGGAGTTAGAGTTATGTCTTCAACAAAATTCTAATTCCCATATTATTCTTCTTTCTTCCCTTGATGAGTATGCTCTAATCCAAGAGTATGCTCTCAATGTTGACAAGTGCTCAAAATTTAACCAAACACATGATGCCTTAGTTGAAACAAAGTACAAAACTGTAGACAAAAAAATCAAACCCATAGCTCAACCATTACCTCAAGGAAGTAATGAAAAAATTATTGATGTGAAAAATGATCCAATTCTTCGGGATAAGAAAAACATAGGACATAAATTCACGGATGAGACAATCAAACATGTGAGAATTGGTAGAGATGATGACTTTCTTTTGCCAGCAGAGAGAGATAAATTTGAGAGAGTTATACCTAGCCATGGAAAAGCCTTTACTATGTATCCTCATGAGATTGGTTGTGTAGATCCTAAGCTAGTTGCACCCATGATAATCTTTACTATTCCACATATTCCATGGAATCTTCGTCCTATACCTGTTCCAAAGGCTCACTTACCTGAGCTAATGAAACTACTTAAGGAGAAGATAAACATGAGAATTTTAGAGCCATCTTTTGCACCTTACTCAAATAGATGGTTCACTGTGCCTAAAAAGAATGGGAAACTACGTTTTATTCAAGATCTCCAACTCGTCAATAAAGTCACCATAAGGAATGTAGGAACAGGACCCATTGTAGATGAGTTTGCTGAATCATTTTCAGGACATTCTATCTATTCAATGGGTGATTTATATTCTGGATATGACCAATTCCAGTTAGCAATTGACAGTCGTGACATAACCACAATGAAAACTCCTTTAGGCTTAGTGCGAATGTGTACTTTACCTCAAGGAGCGACTAATTCTGTGGCTCATATGATGAGTGCTATGAATATGGTCTTACATGACTTTATCCCTCATATAACTATGCCATTCATTGATGATATTCCAATTAAAGGGAGTGAGGAACGTGTAAAGGACATTACTTTAGATTCATCGGGATGTCGTAAATTTGTTCTTGACCATATCTCTGATTGTGAAAGAATATTTCAACGATTTGAAGAGGTAGGTCTCACATTTTCCATAGAGAAATCTGTTTTTGGTGTCAACGAGGTACTTATTGTTGGACATTTATGTGGCCATTATGGTCGAAAGCCATACCCACAAAAAGTTGATGCCATTCGCAAGATTTCTGAAACATGTAACAACGTGAGTGAGGTACGTAGATTTCTTGGTGCTTGCATCTTTTATGTTATTTGGATCCCTCACTTTGCTCATGTTGCTGATTGTCTTTATGACTTGTTGAAGAAGAAACGAAAATTTATTTGGACTGACAAACACACTCAAGCTATGCGTAAATTGAAGAAATTATTGCTTAAAGCTCCCATCCTTAAGCGTGTAGACTATTCTGCTAACAAACCTATTATATTGACTGTTGATACTAGTCCTATTGGTATAGGTTGGGTCATAAGTCAAGACGATAGTGAAGGGAATAGATATGCAATTAGGTTTGGTGCCAAAATTCTACATGAAACACAACGAAAATATCCACAGATCAAACGAGAACTATGGGGTATGGTAACAGCTTTGAAAATAGACAAAGAATATTTCATTGGTGCAAATGTCAAAGTTGAGACTGATTGTTTGCCTCTCATTGGAATGATAGCCAATTGTTCATCTCCTGATATAGCCATGCTTAGATGGATCTCATATATTAAGTTCATAAATCCTGAGTTAGTTCATATTTCAGGTAAGTCAAACTCAGTTGCTGATATGTTATCGAGAGCTAGATTTGATGATGATCTTGAAAGTGATCTAATAAAGAATGTGAATTTAGTTGACTATGTTCCACATATATATGAGTATGAGAAATTTCATGAGTCTGAGTACGAAGATGAATGGAGAGACATAGGAAAGTATCTCAGTACACTACAACCATTACCTAGCTGGACTACGAATAGATTCCGTAACATTAGGAAACGAGCTTATAACTTTTTCCTATGTAATGGTTATCTTTGGAGACATGCTAAGGGTAAGGTTAAGAATCCACAACGAGTCCTGGGAAAACGAGGTCTTCAATTGCAAGTAATGAAGGAAATGCATGAGACATTATGGGCCGGTCATAAAGGATTTTTTGGAACATATGAAAAAATTAGAAGTACCTATTATTGGCCTAGGATGTATGTTGACATTAGTAGCTATGTTTCTACATGTTCTACTTGTCAACTTCATTCATCAGTCAAACATAGAGATCCGTTGCATCCTACTTATCCACCTTGTATTCACTACAAGTGGGTAGTAGATCTTGTAACTATGCCTAAAGGTATCGACAAAATGCGTTACATTGTACTTGCAAGAGAAGACTTAACTAATCATGTAGAGGGACGTGCACTATGATCTAAGACCACTTACAATGTTTGCAAATTCTTGCTTGAAGATGTCATAAGTCGCTTTGGATACATAGAGAAAGTAGTTGCCGATCGTGGAGAGTTAAATGCGAGAGAAGCTAAAGAGTTCTTTGAGCGTCACGGTATTCGTTTGTCTCTCACTACTGCATATAACCCAGAGGCCAATGGTAAAATAGAGAGAGGGCATCCACCTATTGTGAAAGCCATATCTAAAGCATGTAATGGTGACATCAAACAATGGCCTAAATTCTTACCTTTTGCACTTTGGGCAGATAGAATGACATGCACACGTACTACTGGATATATGCCTGTTGAACTCATGTACTGTCAAAAACCATTGTTTCCAATTCAGTCTCATATTTCTGCATGGTCAAATTTTCCTTGGTCTGAAAACATGTCTACTGATGATTTTTTGAGTTTGCGTATTAAACAGTTAGAACAAGGTAAATTAAGACTTGATGATGCTGTTGAAAAATTAAGAGAATCTAGAATGAAGAACAAGCATTATTTTGATAAAACTCATCGATTGCGTCCTAAGCCAATTGAAGTAGGAGATTGGGTGCTCATTTATGATAGTACATTCGACTCTCAATATGATGCACGCAAAAAGCTCACTCA
The DNA here is from genome assembly GCA_020310875.1 of Ceratopteris richardii. NCBI lineage: Eukaryota > Viridiplantae > Streptophyta > Polypodiopsida > Polypodiales > Pteridaceae > Ceratopteris > Ceratopteris richardii. Next base: position 108,967,694 of record CM035426.1, on the reverse strand, counting down.
ACGGTGGTTTGGGCCATACATAGTATCAAAAGTCAACAACAATGGTACGTATGCTCTTTGTGAATTAAATGGTGTTGCACTAAAAACTTTGATTGCAGGTAAAAGGATAAAGCTATTCAAGAAACGTGATAATGATGAGTACATTTTGGATGAGGACATCGAAGAAGATGAAAACAATGAGGCCGATTCATAAACAGGAGTATCCATGTTAAAAAAAAAAAAAAAAAAAAAAAAAGGAATAAAAAAAAAAAGTATAAAAATATCATTAATTTTTCAAGTTCATCTTGCTTTGTTTTTTATCAAGTTCATTCTATTTTTTTTTCCATGCTTGTTTCATGCATGTTTTTTTCAATCTTTGCATCACATTGCATATCCACATCACTTGAGTCAAAAAAGGGCAAATGATGATTTCTCTACTTGTGTAAAATTGTATCTTAAGTAGTAACTTATCTACTAAGGAATTGATTATAATCTAGGATTGTGGAAAGATAGGGCATGTAGATTTGGAGGTTTATTTTGGTTACATGACTTTCATATATAAACATGCATATGTATCCTATATCGAAAGCATAATTGTTGAAATCCTAGCTCCTGCTATTGCATGTTTCTACATATTTAGTCCACCTCACAGCACTTGTATCGGAGTTTAAAACGACTGTTCTCCGTCATCAAAAATGGTTGTACCTTGTATCGGGGTTTAATTTTTCCCCGTCATCAAAAAAAAAAAAAAGTTGCTACATGTTACCAAGAAGTTTACACTTTCTTCCACCCCAAAAAAGTGATCGTAACCATAAAGTTGCCGAATCATCATCATCAAAAAAAAAAAAAACAAAAAAAAAAAAAAAAAGAGAGCAAGCCAAAGGAGGATAAAGAGGCAGAGTAGAATAAATCATGGGCTATATAGGCAGATTTATGCATTAGTGGAGTTTAGTTAGATTTCCTTGCATGTTATTAGAGAAAGAGCATATTCATATTTATGTAGGAAAGGAGTTGATCTAAAATAAGCTAAAGATGAAAGATGTCTCTTGAAAATCCTAAATCTTTGTTTATAATCGTATTTAAGGTAGATTGCTTTATGAAAAAGGTACAAAATTTTCTTCAAGATGAGAGGAACTGATGCTTAAAACGACTCAATACATCCACTTCCACTTCATATTGATGCTTCTTTTTTTTCTTTCTTGTTGCCAATGTTGCTTTTTCATTTGCATATATGTTGCCTATTTGTTCATGCATATTCATGTTGCCTGTTTCAATTCTTTCTTTCATGCAAATTTTTCTTCATGTCGCGTTACCTACTTATTCATGCATATAATCAATTTTCCTTCCATGTTTCTTATGTTGCCTATAAAAGAATTTGATGCCTGGAACATTTTGTTTTTCAGAGATGCTAGAGTGGCGCTTCCGGAGGAATCGCAGGTTTAGTGGGGGCGAATGTCGTCGAGATTTTCTCTCCTCTCTCACTTGTGAAGGCCTACAAAAAACATATTTGGTGAAGGTAGCCAGAATTCCCCGAGAAGTCCAGGATGCATCAAGGATGTCAAAGGAAGGTCACATACAAAGTTTCAAAGAAATCAAGAAAGTCCATGGTAGCGGTCAAAGCTGGTCAAAGTTGGTCAAAGTTGGGAAATTAGGGCAAAAATTTCATTGTCACCAAATTAGATTCAAATCCATATACTTGTAAAGATTGTCAAAGGCAGTCTATAGCCCAAATTTCAGCAGAAAATGGATTTTGTAGCACATTGATATGCTATGTTCATTTTGTAAAAATGTAATTTTTCTAGTTTGACCCTACAAATTCTTGTATAGAAAATTATGTTAGCCATATGGTTTGGCATGTATAAAGACCATATGTGGCTACATATTTGTATAAAGTTTCAAGGCTATCCGAGCTTCCTAAACACCTTAATGCCACCTTGCAAGCTTCCAAATGTAGTCAAACTTGTACAAGTTAGATTCAGATGGGAGTTTTTTCTGCATATTCTTGAAGGAGATCTTTGGAAACATAGTCCTACAATGTTTCATCTTCATCAAAGCCTATTTGGAGGGTCAAAGAGTACAAAGTCCAGTTTTCAGGATCACCGCAGTTTTCTAGTTTAAGCAAATTGAAGGGTTGAAGGGCCACCACATGGCGAAAGCTGATTGAGCCATGTTGTACGATCAAGATGAGCTCATATTCAAGGGTGGAGATGCACTTATGCTTAAAGCAAGGAGGATCCACGAGTTTTTCCATAAAAGAAGATTGTTTTGACAATCAAAGATCAATAATGCAGCTTTTCTCCAAAAATAGTGGCTTATCTTATCCAAAATGATGTCAGCACTGATCGGACGGTCCAGATCCTCCCCAGATCCAATGGTGGAGAATGAGGGCGCCTAAATTTCACTCCTTTACACTAGATTTGATAGAAAGAACAATTCCAAGCCATTGATTTGATTAATCAAATGGTTGTAATCAAAAGTAGTGATCCTAGAGTTGAGAGTTGATTTCTCTAGATCCAAGGGCCCAAATTCATTCAAAAAACTATATAAACCCCCCTCCAAACTCCTAGAGCATCATTGTTAGGCATCCATAGGGCTCATGCTAGCTTACGGTTTCCTTGAGACGATCACCCTCGGTTGAGCGAGTGAGGATCCAAGGTGAGCTAGTATGAGTATAAAACCTAGTTTCAAATTTAAGTTAGAACTCCAATCTAGGATAGGCTCTTGAAACCAGCATCTCTATCTTGACTCACCCTCGGTGGAGCGTGTGAGTGAGTTAGAGCTGATTTTAATGAGTCTTAGACTTCTTTAGTTAGACGTTACGAGCCTAGACAGACATAGGGTCACTGGAGTGGAACTCACCTTCTTACGTGTGACATTCGGTTGAACTGTCATGGTTTGAGGGTCGGAACCACCTTTGATCAGTAGACTGCTTAGCATGACGTACCACGACGATATTTTACATGTAACTTAATTCAAATTCTTTTAATTCATGTCACTTGTCACTTGTCTCTTGTCTCCTCTCTCAGTCTCTTAAGTATTTTTACATGACTTCTATTTCTTCTATGTGTGAGAAGGCTCCGCAGTATTGCGTTGAACCAGTGAGGATGTTTCTTTGAGCTTGTGAGTGAAATCCATCATCATAATTCACTTGCATGTATATAATCCATACAAATCCATACATATTTATTAGTTTCTGAAAGTGTATAAGAAGCTCCAATATTGGACCATTCTTCCTTTCGAAACTGATTTATGTGTAAGGATTCCATCTATTCTCGTCATGCATACATATCATCCAAAGAAGGCTATACATATGGATTAGAATTAGGAAGTGTTTAAGAAGCTCCTCCAATGGACCATTCTTCCTTCCAAATTTGATTCGTGTGTATGGTTCTCTTTCATTCTTATCATTCATGTCATCAATCTAACTTGCACACCTACATTCCCATTCCCATAATTATTTCAACATCTCTCTCTTCTCCATACTCAACATTAATTTCACCTTCACATCTTTAAACCTTCCAACATTCATTAGCTTCATACACCCTGTGTGTGCCACGACCGGACCCGATCCACCCGGATTGCGATCACCTCCACAATGCCAAAAGCAATAATCATGTTGCCATTTGACAGATCATGAACTCTACATCTGTCATCAACAAATTTCACAACCAAGCCAATCTTGGCTAATGCAAAAACTGATAACAGATTTTTCTTGATCCCCTGACACAAACAAAGCATCTGACAAAGTGAAAGAACTACCATCAGTAGTAGTCAAAATTATCTTACCAACTCCCATAACAGATTAGAGGAGTTGTTGGCACATGTAACAATATTACCTATAGGGGTAGACTCGAGTGAAGAGAAGAAATTGGCCAGCGAGGTAATATGTTTGGTCGCCCCACTCTCAAAGTACCAAAAATCTGAGTTTTCTGCAGACATGCAGTGCTCATGAGAAGATGGGTCAAAATTGCAAACAGTAGTAAACACCCATTCTTCTTCCTGCACAAGATTAGTAGACTCCATTTTTGGCGTAGAGGCTTCTGCAACAACCATTCCAGCCACTTTCTTCTTTGCCTCTTTAGCGGCCAGTTTTGGACATTTTTTTATGATATGATCATTTCCTTTATAGTACTTACAAAAAAATTTCTGCTTTTTTGATTTCATTTCATCTTTGTCTTCCATATTCGATTGTGCAGAAGTAGCAGATTTCTGCTTACTAGTTGAAGAGCTCCATTTTCCTTTGCCCTTCTGACTAGCCAGGAAAGCTTGATCTGCAACACGCATAATGGACCTATTCTGCCTCGATTGATCTTCCTGCAATAGAACAGAGACTAACTCCTCAAATGATAGGGCATTTGGATTTCCTTTTATCATCAACCAAAGAGTAGAAGCAAAACTTTGATATGAATCAGGAAGACCATTCAAAACAGTCTGCACAAGTGAGCTATCTGGTATAACCTCATCAACAAAAATCAACTGTTCCTTTAATTCCTTGATCTTTGTTAGAAAATTGTCCATAGAATCACCTTCATTCATGTGCTCACTCTCGAACTGTTTTCGGAGATAAGAAACATGAGCCTCATTCCTAGCTTGGTACAATATGGTAATTGTATCCCAAGCATCCTTAGCTGTTTTGCAAGGGCAAATGTGAGGAATAATGGCATGTTTGACAGACAAAGCTATCAATGCATTTGCCTAGGCATCTCTGCCATCCCAACGAATCTGCCCTGCAATAGGTGCAGCAGAAACCGCAACACGAATAGGAATATGTAGAATATCATCATCTTTGACACCTTCTGCATCAGCTTCAGTACCTGCAGTTGTAACAGTTGCAGGTGTGATAGGACATTTTTCAACACCCTGCACAATGTTCCACAGTCCTTTTGCAACCAATACATGTCGCATCATATAAGCCCACAATGGGTAGTTGGTACCATCCAACTTATCCTCAACAACCAATATACGAAATACATCATTGCTTTCAGCCATGGCCGGTGACTAAAATACCTTGATGCAGAAAATGGACTCTATCTCAAAAAGTTGAATGGAACTGCCCACACGAGTTTTGCTAGACCTGTAGCAGACTTCGAGATGCTTATATTGACGAACCAAAATTGGTATATACCTTTGGCACAAAAAGACAAAATAGCCTCCACAAGCATTGCGATAGTGTGTTCGAAGGTTGAAATGAGCTAAGATCGCAATTTCGGAACCACAAAGAAAAGCTGTTTTGATCTCGAAAACAAGCTGAGTATGCTCACCGAATTCGTGCGATTCTGAGATTGCAACCAAAGGAGTGTCGATGATGCCCTAGATGAAGCGACGATCTGCTCTGATACCAATTGTTGAAGTTAGATGTCTACGGAAGCATGCGAACAACACAAGGAAGAAGAAGAAGCTTGGAGCACAACACATAAGACTGAATGTATTACTAGAGATTTTATAAAGATAAGTAGCCCATTAGGTCAAAAGGCATATATACAAGCTGGGGGAAAAAACCTCCTAAAGAGGGAAAAAAGTGCCCCGATAGTCCTAGTGTGTTCACACACATCACTACCTAAATATATCAACATTAACATGTGCATATGAAAGTGTGTATGTTAGCACATGTGTGAATGTGCATTAGCATGAGCATAAAGAGTGTATGTATGATGTGAATGCATGAGTGTTTGAAGCATGTGTATTCATGAGAGATTGTGTAAGCATAAGAATGTATGCTAACATGAGAGTTGATGAGTATTCATAAGTGCATATATGTATATGAGAAAGTAAATTTGCATGTGCATGAGAATGTGTGTTAACATGCATTAGAATGTGTGTTAGTATCCATGAACATATAGGAATGGGTAGCATATGATTGTGTTGGCATGCTAACTTGGCATATGTTAGCATGCATATTTGAATATAAGTGATTTTATATGTTATACTTATGATTTGCTAATGATTTTTTTTTCAGAAACCATTGAGAAGTGTTGACGAGTGGTGATAAAGTTTAACAAGTTTAAATGAAGATAGAAGAGCACGAATGTTTTTTTTGATAGACCTTGAAGAGTTTAAAAAGCATTGAAGAGCATTCAAAGAGATTGAAAAATATTTGTATCAGTCAGTTTCAAGATCATAATTTTGGAAGCTGCTTGTTGCTGCTTTAGTTTCCTTTTCCAAATTCACCTTAAACCGTAATTTGTATTTGCATCAGAAAACTTGTATAGGATTCATCATAGATCTTCATTAAAATTAGCAGATTTCATCCCTTAGAAAAACATTATCATTATCAATAATACCATTTAGAACTTTTCTTTTAAACAATTGATCATTTATGTCTACTGAGCCTATAAATGAGTCTAAGAGCATTGAATCTGGGAATGCATCTATATGTAATGAGTCTATGACCAATAATACAAATTCAACAGCTTTCATTTTTTATGTATTATTGCCACCACCTATTAAAACCAACACCCAACCAAAACAAAACATAGCTGCTAATGAAAGAAAAGATTAGGACTTAGAAGTAGAAGAGCTTATCAAAGATCGTATCACGATTGAATCATTATATTCCCCATCATACAAGTATTGGTTAAATAGATTCCTAGAAGTACAGTCTTATGGAGAAGATAAGGGACAAGATTAAGATTAGGTTATTAGAAAAGCATTCCACCTTAGATATGAACTCCTAGATAAAACAAGTAATTATAGCTGTTTAATACTTCTAATAAGCTATTCTTCACACTTGCATATACCACTGAGCTTGCTCCAAATACCCAGCATGTGCCGATCGATTTGGTGGATGACCTGATGCATCATCCGAGCATCTACACTACTCGACACCGCCTTAGTCGTAAGCCTTGGAGAAAGCTGGGGGGGGGTGCTCGCTTTGCTCACACAAAAGGGACAAAGTTTTTGTGTTGCACTGCTCTGATACCAATGAAGTATTTCATTGGTGATGTACCATAGTGCACTCTCCTTCTTGAGAGCTCCACAACGATATCCTTGGAGTAGAAAACTGAGCTCCTAAGGCCACACAAATGGAAGCCCAAAAATTTGAGGGTTCTAATATTGACCTCTCAGAAGCTTTCCAAACATGCTTTTATCATCTTTTATATTATTATCTCTACAATAATTGCAAAGTCTTGCACCTCTTGCATATTTGAGACAAAATTGTCAATAATATTGAGCATACATGATTTGATTAGCCAACCTCCTCATGGAGGACCTGTTAACTTGGCAAAATTTAGCCAGGGCTTTGGTATTTGTCTGCTTCTTCTCGACTCCCAATATATGGACCAATCACGTCACCCAACACATGGAAAATATGCTAGATTTAATCAAAGACTAATAGGAGCCTCTATCCATACATGCAGACATTCTTTGTGCTCTGCTGAAAGTTCCCTCCTCCATTAGGGGTTTACTTTATGACATAATTCTTTTGACAAAATAAAATGGTTGTCTAAGTACTCTAGAAAGTAATTTGGCTCCTCACCCAAAATGACACTTTGATATTCTTTAATGGACTCATGTAGATATGGTAAGGGCACATCCAAGATATCAAAATTGGATAGTGTTCAAATGAGTTTTTTTATTTTTTGTAGTAAAAACCTAATAACTTTTGATTTGTATTTGTCATATAACTCTCTAAGATAAAGAATCCTATTATTTCTATCTATAAGTAATGCACATGAGGGTTAACCTGCTCTTGATCTTGATTATCCAATATTTCATTTATTTTTGTCTCTTGTGTGTCTTCCATCCTTGTGTCTGAAATTGGACTAGCTCTCTATTTCTCTAGTTCTTGCACTTCTTCATGAGCTTGGTATCTGATTAAGCTTTCCATTTCTTTTACTTTTTGCTTCCATGCTTCAATTTGCTGGAAATAATTTTGAATATGTGTATTAGATCTTTTTATTTCATATTGAATCTGATCCTTGAATTTTTGATATTCTTTTGATATATCTTTGCCAACTTTATTACTTTCTTTGCATGCTCCTTTGTTTCCTCCATCTGATGTTGTTCTCTCAATCTTTGATTTTCTTTCTTCAATTCTTGAACTTTTGTTTCCAATTCCTTAATTCTTTCTAGCTCATCATTGCCTTGAATGGCTACACTATTGTCAAGATCTAAGATGGACAATAGTTCTTCATTATGCTCTTTGACTTTCTTGAAAGAGGAATATATAATATCATATTTCCTTTTGTGATTTTCTATCTCTTTATCTTTGCCTTGGTAGTCATGCTCCCTTTTTTGACATTCTGCATGTATTTCTTTTACTTCTGATTCCTTCTTCTATAGTAGTGCTTGATATTTGTCTATTTCTTCAAGCTTGGCTGCACATTCTTCTTGAATATGAAGCTTTTTTTGAATTCTCTTATCCTCTTCCATTTTTAGTCCAGTTAATATGACCATCCTTGATCCTTTAGAAAAGCTCTCCATATGTCTTTTTAACAATATTTTAGTTTCCTTCAAGATTGGCTGCACATTCTTCTTGAATATGAAGCTTTTTTTGATTTCTCTTGTCCTCTTCCATTTTTAGTCCAGCTAATATGACCATCCTTGATCCTTCAGAAAAGCTCTCCATATGTCTTTTTAACAATATTTTAGTTTTCATCAACCTTTCCTTTGACTCATTTTCATCTTGCATGGTGATTTGCAATTCAAATTCTTTCTGTTCATCTTTGCCTGCCTTAATTTGGGTTTTTGATATTTTTTCCTTCTTTATTTGATGAGGTACCTATTATGGTATTGACCTTTGCCTCATGCATAATCTCTTGTAAGGTGAGTTTAGGGCTCTCTGTTAAAACCACCCTTAATCCTTTATAATCTCATTTTTCTACTTCTTCTTGACATTCTCCTTCCTTCATTTCCACATCTTCATTCTTATTTATATTAGCGTTGAGATCTACTGATTCTTCTTGGCTGTCTTTTGACTCTGTTTGAGAGTCTTCTTTGAATTCTTCACTATGTTCCTTGTCTTCGTTCTTTTCTTCAGTGTTCAAAACCATTGTCTATTTTTGTTCCTCTTCTTCCTTGTCTTGAACTTCTTGAATTTCAAAGCCCATTGAAGCATTGAAGAATTCATCAATGTTAGCTTCTTGCTCCAATTCTTTTAGTTTCTAAATGTCAAAGATATCCAATTGTCTTTCTTCTTTAGATGTCATTTCAATATCTTGAAAGAACTGAAATCCTTCTTCTATTATTTCTTCACTCTGGACTTTTTTCTCTTCCTCTTCCCCTAGCTCCTGAGTTTGTGGTACAAACATCAATTGCATGTCGTGTCTATGTACCATAATTGACCCTCCTTCTAATAAGTTTGCCGACGGTAACAAGGGGAATGGTGGTATTTGTTCATATTTTCTCTTTTCCTCTGCTTTTTTCCCATGCCTCTTCCTGCTTGCTTGTATCATTTTCTATCTTTTATCTTCCATCTTCTCCTATTGGATGTCATTGTCCTTGGTAGGTTTAGTGAGCTTGAACTTCTTTGGAGTCACTAGATTCCTTTTTTCCTTTGCCATATAGAGTATCTCAAAAATCTCTTTTAACTGCTTTTGCTTCTTCACAAATGTTGTCTTTGTTTTGGCATTCACCATACTCTCATGGACTTTCTCATAGACTTGAAGTTCTTCTTCATTCCAATCCATTGCCTAGTCTAAGAATTCTTCCACAGTTATTGGTATTGCTCCTCATATTTCGTCCTTTTGTCTTCACTCCCCTACAGATAGTAAGCATACAATTTTTGTTTTGCAGTCATGGGAGGACATGGGGCCACATCACTTTGTACTTCCCTTTGTGCTACAATGATTTCCTATGTAGTTGGCTCTTCCAAGTGTACTGTTGCCTTTCTTGGGTCTTCTTTTATGCTAATAGTGACATTATCTTCTTCAATATCTTCTTTTTCACCACGAATCACTATTGAATCCTGTTCTCTTCTTGAGACCTCTTCTGCTAACTTCAATCTCTTTTTTAAGTTCTCCCCCACCACCTCCATCACCTTTGGCATTGATTTTCTTGTAGTTTGTTGGGTGGTGGGCTTAGAAGAAATCTCTACTTCTTTTCTTTTCTTTCTTGCCACTTTTGGAGACTTGGATCCTTGAGCTGCAATATAAGCTTACAATTCTTTATAACTAAGCATGTGCTCCAGCTCATCTTCCTCTTTCATTGCATTGTAGATGATCTTGGTCAGCATTTGTTCACCTCCCAAGAATTTCTTATCTTTCCAATGAGCAGAAGCTTCATAGATATATTTGATGATGTATCCGATCATGTCCATTTTTCTTGATCCACCCCTCTTCATAAAGGCTAACATTACTGTCTTATGGGCTTGAGTGTACCTTATCAATTGAGTGGAGCAAAAGTGTTGATGGAATAGACAGACTTCCATATTCAATGCTTCTCTCTCCAAATATGTGATTTTTTTGATATCCTTATAGATTTCCATTCCCTTCCTAATGTCATTGAGGTTTTTGTCGATGCCTTCCTCAATATGAAGTGTTTTTCACACTAAAGCTTGAGTAATATGGAATCCTTTTTTTTCTTCCTTCAAAATGTGTTACCTGACACCTGAGGTATTCCCTTTGATCATTTTCAATCCAAATGTGTTTATCAATGGACTCCATCACTTCAATGCACCTAGGGACATCAATCAATATAGTGGGCAATTCTAGATATCCTTTTGTGCCTACCTCCTCCCACATTTCCATTATATCTTCATTTTTGTTGAGCTGGAAGATATCCCTTGTCACCACTGTGAACTTGAAGCTAGTCAATTTGAGTAGGTACACATACTTTGAAACTCTTTCCAAGTTTTTTTTGGCTTCCTCTGATGTTTTTGTTGATATATTTAGATAGTGACGTGTGTGAACACACTAGGACCACTGGGACACTTTTTTTCCCTCTTTAGGAGGTTTTCTCCCTCAGCTTGTATATATGCCTATAACCCTAACATGTCATTTATCTTTGTACATTCTAATGGTTATGCATTCAGTATCGTGTGTTATGCTCTAAGCTTCTTCTTCTTCCTTGTATTGTTTGTGTGATTTTGTAGACCTCAAACTCCAACAATTGGTATCACAATAGGTCATCGCTTCATCTAGGGCATCGTCGACACTCCTTTGGTCATAGTCCTAGAATAGCATGAAATTTGGTGTGCATACTTAGGGTGATTAGGAGATCAAAACAGCTTCGCTATGTGCTGTCGAAATCCCGATCTAATACTCGTTGTGGCTCTCATAGTGCCTCTATTGCATCAAATTGCTATGCTATGGATGCCTCTAGTCTACGTGATGAGAATGAGCCTATTTCATTTGATGAAGCACAAAATTCAAAAAATTGGATGGCAGTTATGCAATTGGAGTATGATGCTATAATGAAGAATGGTACTTGGCCTTTATGTGACTTGCCTCCTAGTAAGAAGGCCATTGCCACTAAGTGGGTATACAAGCTGAAGCGTAAGCCTGATGGAACACTTGATAGGTATAAGGCTAGGCTTGTTGCAAAGGGTTATGTTTAAGAAAGAGGAATTGATTTTGATGAGACCTTTGCTACTTGTCGAATGACTACAATTCATAGCATCTGTGCACTTGCAGCTCATCTTGGTTGGAATATACATTAGTTGGACATTAAAACTGCATTTCTGAATGGTGACTTGCATAAAGAAGTGTATGTTTTTTAGCCCCATGGCTTTGCACAGAAAGGGCATGAAAACCAAGTGTGCAGGTTGAAAAAGGCATTATATGGTTTGAAACAAGCACCACATGCTTGGTATGAAAATATACATGCTTATTTGATTGCACATGGTTTTGAGAATAGTTCAAATGAGAGCACCTTCTATGTTAAGCATGCAAATGATGTGCTTTTGATCATTGTTGTGTATGTTGATGACATGATGCTCATTAGTCCTCATGAGAAGCATATTGCTAATTTTAAGGCTGATCTTCATGCCTCATTTGAGATGTCAGATTTGGGGCATTTGCATCATTATTTGGACATTCAATTTATGTAAGTTGATGGTGGAATAGGTTTGTGTCAAAATATATATATATACACATTATTGTAGTGTTTTGGCCTTAAAGATTGTGAATCTATTACCACTCCTATGGAGATAGGTTTACGATTGAGTCTTCATAATGTTGGAGATGCATTTGATGTTGTTCTCTATCAGCAAGTTGTTGGATGCTTGATTTACTTATGCATTACTTGGCCATATATTCAGTTTGTTGTCTCATAGATGAGCAAGTTTATGCATTACCTAAGTGTCAAGCATTAAAGGCAGTTACGCACATCTTTTGTTACTTGAGTGGTACCCGACTACTTGGATTGTTTTATCCCAAGGGGGGATCACTACTACCAGATCTACATGCTTTTTCTGACTCTCACTGGGTTGGTTGCTATAACACTCATGTGTCCACTAGTGGTTTTTGCTTCATGCTTGGTAGCTCATGCATATCTTGGTTGAGCAAGCAGTAGCCTACTATAGCCACTTCTAGTTGTGAGGTTGAGTATTGGGTAGCACTCACAACGACTGTTGAGTGTGTTTAGCTCAAACGCCTTAAGACTAATTTGGGTGTTGCTCAGTCTTCTGCCACCACCTTCACTAATAGTGAGAGTGCATTGGCACTTGCAAAGAACACTGTGTTCCATGCTCACACAAAGCACATTGAGGTGCACTATCATTATGTCAAGGAGACATTCCCTACAAGAGAGATTAGTTTGGCATATGTGCCTACACAGGAGCATTGTAGACCTTTTCACAAAGGCTCTACCTAGGGAGAAATTTGAAGCTTTCTGCAAAGCTTTGGGCTTACTTCCTTTTGTGGATTGATTCCACATAGCTTAGCACTTCCTTATACATGAGTGCCAGCTCTTTGTTCACTGCATCACTCCAAGGGGGGATTTGCTGATATATTTAGGTAGTGATGTGTGTGAACACACTAGGACCACCAGGGTACTTTTTTCCCTCTTTAGGAGGTTTTTTCCCCCAGCTTGTGTATATGCCTATAACCCTAACAATTCATTTATCTATGCTGTTTGCGTGCTTTCATAGACCTCAAACTCCAACAGTTTCCCCCACGTCCACGAACTAGTGTCCCTTGGTCGCAGAGATATTCATCCCCTTGAGTGTTTCTTGGACCATCTATTCACCATTCAGACTTATTTTTTATCAAATTCCATGAATATTTCATTCTTCTTTTCTACTCCCTTTTTTTTGTTAAAAAGACTCCCAACAAAACATCACTTCAAAATGAAGAAAAAATATAGACTATGTTATTTAGATTTTATCTATACAAAAACAAAAAAATAATTTGTCAACACTTAGTGAAGGCTTAATTGCTACAACTGAAGATTGTAAGGCTTTGTGTGTGTTTGTGTCTTTTCCCAAAGCAATATATATATATTTACAATGTTATTGTCTACGACAACTTATCACTATTTTCTTTTATTTATTTTTTTGCTTTTTGCTTGTATTTGAATTCTTTCTTCCTTATGAGATCAATCTGCTTCTGCTTCCTCTTTCTGATATTGAGAATTTAGGGTGATTGTTGATGTTGTATTTGTTGTAGAAATCCAATGATCTAACACGTGTGTAAATTTATTCTTTCTAGTGCTCAAAGAATTTATCTTAGTGAATCAGTAAGTTGGTGTGCATTTGATTTCTCTTTGGTCATTTCTCATGCTTCTTCACCTCAACACGTCTTATTGAAAAAATAAATGAATAAGAAAAACCAATGAAAGAATCACATATTTACATCATGCCAAGTATGAAACAAACCAAAATTAAAAAAAATCATACAAGACAAAAAGATATTATTGTCCCATCTTTTCCTTGATTTTCTAGATTCTTTTTCTAGCTTCCAAATGTGATTATTCTTTTATTTTTTCTAACTCTTCTTGTCTTTGAGTTCTGTCACATGGAGTATCCTATATGAATAGTATTTAGAGGTATGACCCTCCTCTTATTCATATAGAGTATGATGCTCACATGAGTGCCAAGTGGCACTCATGAGAGGAACCTTGACTATTGACCCATTTTGGGTGTAGAGAGAGAGAGGGTAATCTTCGAAGACACCACGCGGCTGGGCGGCAATTCAATCATCGATCTCCGTGCTTCCTCGAACTCTGTGCAAGACCCCCACCAAAATGAGGGGGATCTCAGGGAATTAACACATTGGTATCCGAGCCAGGGAGCAGGCGACGGACGCGCCACGCAACAGTAGACACACATACCGAGGCGTCCCAGGCGACGGGCGGCCAGAGAGCAGCCGACAGGCGGCCAGAGAGCAAGCATCCCAGGCGACAGGCGGCCAGAGAACAGCCGACGGGCGGCCAGAGAGCAGCCGACGGGCTTCCCTCCTCCCCTCCTCTTGGATGAGAGAGTGTGCTCTATACCCTTCCTTTTATACTCCGAAAATGTAGCTGAGCATGCACATGTGGGATAAGGGACGACGACGACTGCTGTGGAGATGTTTTTCGAAAAAACTCTAAGGTCCATCTAATCTATGAAAATTTGTGGTTTTTTTTTCAAACTTGAAAGGGCAAATGTGATGTCATGGACCAAGATATTGGTTAAATGAGGATGCACATATGTAATACGGGCTGTGGAGAAGGGTTTTGGGTCTTGCCTTTTCATTGAAAAGCTTCAATCCTTCACTTTGGAGCTCTTCAAAGTATCTATTTCAAGAGGATTACTCTTTCACCTCCCACCGGTGACATACCTCACTTCTCCGGACCATTTCTTCTTCATACCATATCGGATTTTCAAAATCTTGGTCACGTTTCGAAGCTACGCTTTCAAGCTTCGCTCAGAGACCATCGGTGTTGGATTTGGAAGAGATTTGCCCTACCAAAATCTCTCTGCATCGCTTCAGCAGGAACTAGGCGGCCACTCCCGGGCCTAGTTTTTCTTCATCCGGACTCCAAATCCAATTTTTTCACTTGGAATTGTCTCAAATTTTTGAAGTGCAGGTGTTGGGCAACACTTTGTGGACTGGCGAGGATTGGAAAATTTCTGAAATTGTTCAGTTGCATTCAGTTTGCCCGTTTGAGGCTTTTCCTACGCACTTTTGGTGTTATTTTGGATGGTTTATGGTGTCTAGAACCTCCCCGGACCAAGCGGACATTTCCAATTTTTTTTTGGGACTTGTGAGGACTCAAAATCAGCGGCTTGAAGCATTAAAGACCACTTGGATTTAGCTTCCGCAATTCTACTTTGTATCAGGGAAGTGCTCTTGTGTTATATCTCTCTTCTTTTTGCATATTTAAACTCTATTTCCATTCATTTTCATACTCTCTAGTTAGCAAACGGGGGAAGGGTACTTAAACATGGAAACTAAAGGTAAACAAGTAGTTGAGACCACTTCTCCACCTAGAGAGCAACTAGAGGATCAGGATGCTAGGATGGAAGAAGTAGAGTTAGGACAAGAAATAGAAGAGAATATAGAAGAAAAAGAGCCTTCACAGCAAGAGTATACTTATGAAGAGCTTATAGATGAATTTGTCACTCGTGACCAATTCATTGACTTGAAAGAGCAAACCCTTAAGTTAGAGAAAGATTTGGGTAGCATTACATCTCTTATACACCAACTTAAGTCTCAAATGATCTCCCTTGAGACTAGTGTCACCTCTTTCCTAGCTAGGAAGGAAAGAGAGACTCCTACCATTCCTCTAGAAATTACTAGGAAAGAGACTTCTTTTCCTAGTAAGTATAAAGGAGAGAGCTCTAGGGAAGCTCCCCTCCTGAAAGACTTAAAGCCACCAACCTTTACGGGGGATGACCGAGACAGGAATAAGGATGCAATCTACACTTTTTTACAAAAGTGGCAAGATTTGCATCAATTGAAGGGCACCCCACCTGAGTATCGTGTGCTAGAGGCGAGTCTTTCCCTCGGCCCACGTGCTTATAAGTGGTGGATGAGTCTTAAGGAGGCGAACTCTATCCCTAGTGATTGGACTCAGTTTGAGACTCTTTTTCTAAAAGAGTTTCTTCCTGAAAATGAAGAGGAGAGGAACTGGGATGAGTGGGATAGGATTACTCAAAGAGGCAGGCCTCTTTCAGTCTATCTATCCCACTATAGAGAGATCACTTTGAAGCTTAAGGGTCTAGATGATTTTCAGAAGACCAGAGGGTTTGTTAGGGGCTTGGATAAAGCCATAAAGAAGGAAGTCAGGAGGAATGCGCCTAAGACGTTTGAGGAGGCGGTCAAATATGCACAGATATATGAGGACCATAACCGTCCTCAGTATACTCCTATGGAGACGGATCAGCCCCTTAAACCTCTTAGCACCACTAAATTTAAGAAAAAGTTGCCTTTTGGGAAAAACAAGGTTTTTATTAAAAAACAAAGATCACAAGGGCCTAAGCTATCCACAGATCAGTTTGAGAAGGCCAAAAGAGAGAACCTGTGTTTTAGGTGCCTATCCCCTAGCCATTCACAGTGGAACTGTCCACTCAAGAAGGGGGAAGAAAAGAAGAAAGGACCAGAGTCTAGTACGGCTCCTAAAAGGGGCAAAAAGGCGGTCCACCTAGTGCAGACCTTTCCCATTCATGGCAGCTCTAGCTGCAAGGGAGTGGAGGTGATGCACGAGGATATAGAACACACGTGTTGTTTGACTCAGTCATTGTGGTCACCGCAGTTTGGACCACATGACTTGGTCAAACTACATGGTAGTGTATACGGGACCAGGGTGCGAGTCATGATAGATGACTCTGCCACTCATAATTTCATTAACTATGCTTTGGTCAAGAAATTGAAGATTCCCCAACAGCCTAGTGCACATAAATACATTGTATCTATGATGCAAGGGCAAGATAAAAGAATATGGGATACTATGGTATCCAATTTGGAAGTCAAGATGCAGGATTATACAGATCATATGGACTTCCAAATTATGAATATGGAGAGGACAGATCTAGTCTTAGGAAGAGAGTGGCTATGGGGGTTGGGAGATACACTTAAACGCAGCTATCAAAATAACACACTCGAGTTTGAAAAGAATGGAAGTACATTTTATATTCAGGGAGAGAGAGATGTACCTAGTGCACCTCTCATCTCATCATTAGAGTTGTATAGTCTCTGTTGTTCACAGCATGTACAGGATATGTTTTTATTGTATAGTCATGATATGGAGCATTGTACAGATAGCTCATCTGATGTATATTTTCATGCTTTGAATGTAAATATGAACAGGACTTTCTACTATTCTTTTTTGCAAGAGTGTGTAGTTAAAAGTTTTAAGGATCTTATGTTTGAATTCAGAGATGTTTTTCCCACTGACTTACCTAGAGGGCTACCACCTGAGAGAGGGGACATTGACCATGCCATAGAGGTTGTTACTAACACTAACCCTATTTGTAGACCACCTTATAGGCTTAGTGTTTCTCAGCATGAGGAGGTTGAGAAGCAATTGCAGGATTATTTAGATAAAGGCTTCATCAAACCTAGTAACTCGCCATGGGCATCGCCAATGCTCCTAGTTAAAAAGAAAGATGGCTCTATGAGACTATGTATAGATTATAGAGCACTTAATAAGGTAACTATCAAAAATAGATTTCCAATGCCTAGGTTGGAAGATCTATTTGATCAGTTACATCAAGCTAGGTATTTTACCAAGCTTGACCTTAGATCAGGATATCATCAGATTAGAATTAGGGCAGAGGATGTCCCTAAAACTGCATTCAGGACTAGATATGGGCACTATGAGTTTTTGGTGATGCCTTTTGGTCTCACCAATGCTCCTGCCACTTTCATGAAACTCATGAATAGTGTTTTACGGCCTTATCTAGGACACTTTGTAGTAGATTTTTTAGATGACATTCTGATCTATAGTGCATCAGAACAGGAACACTTGGAACACTTGAGAAAAGTATTTCAAGTGCTAAGGGAAAATTCGCTCTTTGCTAAGGAGTCAAAGTGTGAATTTTTCAAGACAGAGGTTAGGTACCTTGGGCATATAGTCTCCCAAGATGGAATCCAGATGGATCCTGAAAAAGTAAGGGCTATTATGGAATGGCCACATCCACGGAACCTGGAGGAGCTGCAGATCTTCCTAGGTTTATCAGGTTTCTATCGAAGATTCATTAAGAACTATGCCAAAATTGCTGTCCCGATGACGGAACAGCTTAAAGGGAAAGGGAAAACCTTTCATTGGGGAGACGAACAGAAGCAAAGTATGGAAAAGTTGAAGGTAGCAATTGCTACAGCTCCACTTTTACATATAGCAGATCCCAATAAACCATTTGTGGTTGAGACCGACGCGAGTGATTTTGCTATAGGAGCGGTTTTAGTTCAGGATGGTCGACCATTAGCTTTTGAGAGCAAGAAACTAGAACCGGCTCAAAAGAATTACTCCGTCTATGAGAAGGAGTTGTATGCAATAGTCCATGCTTTGAAGAAGTGGCGTCATTATTTATATGGTGCCAAAGTTACTATAGTGTTTGATCAAGAGAGCATTAAGTGGCTCTCTAATCAAACAGACCTTAAAGGTCGTAAGGCCCGCTGGGCAGAGACCCTTCAAGAGTTTGACTATGAGCTTAGGTATAGGAAGGGAAAGTTTAATGTAGTGGCTGATTCACTTAGCCGCATACCTATGCTCAATGGACTGAGTTTTACTCAGATCACTAGTGAGCTACTTGAGTCTATTAGAGGGAAATGTAGGCTTGATCCTACATATTCCGAGATTTGGGAAGCCATAGAGAATGGGGATCGTGATATACGGGTTTCCAATAAGGATGGAGTATCGACGGGTACTCAAGGAGGATTCAAGTGGAAGAATTACAGTTTCCAAGATGGATATCTGTTATATAAAGGTAAGGTGTGTGTCCCTAGAGATACTGAGATGAGACGGCATATTTTATATGAGTGTCATGACACACCTAGTGCGGGACACCCAGGAGTTAACAAGACTTATGATCTTGTTAAAAGGCAGTTTTATTGGTCTGGACTTCATAAGGACGTCCTAGAGTATGTGCTTAAGTGCAATAAATGCCAGGTCAACAAAGCTGAGAGGTTGAGGATTGGAGGACTACTCCACCCATTGGATATTCCTAATGGGAAGTGGGAGAGTATCTCCATGGACTTTATAGTCGGATTACCTAAGACACAGAGAGGGCACGACTCGGTCTGGGTAATTGTGGATAGGTTAACCAAAATGGCTAGGTTTATTCCAACACATACTACAGTGAAGACACCTGAGTTGGCTAGACTCTTTGTAGAGAACCTATACCGGTTATATGGTCTTCCTTTAGACATAGTTTCTGATCGGGATAGGAAGTTTACTAGCCATTTTTGGAGAGCGGTCTTCAAAAGGTTGGATACAAAGCTTAGCATGAGTACGGCCGAACATCCACAGTCGGATGGGCAAACAGAAAGGGTTAACCAAATCCTAGAGGATATGCTTCGAGCATATGTAAATGAAAGGCAAACTAATTGGGAAGAGTACTTACCTATAGTAGAGTTTGCATATAACGGTGCCAAGCACTCTTCCACTGGGCATAGTCCATTTATGCTTATGTATGGGTTTCAGCCAAGGGCTCCTTATGCAGTTGGCTTGCAGAATGAAAAAGTTCAAGCTGCAAAGGACTTCTTGGAAGAAATGAATGATATGCTTAGACTTGCTAAGGACAACATTAGGAAAGCTCAGGATAGGGCTAGAGCCTATGCTGACCCTCAAAGAAGAGATATCAACTTTGAGGTAGGAGAGCAAGTCTATCTTAGAGTTCCATCTAGGTCTGAAACCATGAAGACGGGACCTTGTCCAAAATTATCTCCTAGGTATTGCGGACCCTTCCAAATACTTAAGAGAATAGGAAAGATGGCTTACCAGCTCCAACTTCCAGAGAATAGTCAAATCCATCCAGTTTTTCATGTTAGCCGGCTTAAGAAAAGGCTGGGTGAATTTGACAACCTCATTCCAGATAGTGAGGTAGTAGAGCCTATTTCTGTTCAATCTATTCCACATGAGCCAGAGAACATACTACACACTCGAGAGAAACGGACGAGGAGTCACTTGTATAAAGAGTGTCTAGTAAAGTGGAAAGATAGTTCAGAAGATAGTGCCACATGGGAGCGGGTTAGCACCCTTCAGAGACGGTTTCCCAGCTTTAGTTTACCTTTCCAAGAGTTTTCTTAAGGGGAAGGATATGGGGAAACAACACGGAGACAGGACCATGTATTTCTATACATGGGGATATAGTGGGAGTGGTGGTTCTATTATTTCTCTCTTTCTTTTAGACCTTCCAATACCATTTTGAGGACAAAATGGAAGTAAGGGGAAGGAAATGTCACATGGAGTATCCTATATGAATAGTATTTAGAGGTATGACCCTCCTCTTATTCATATAGAGTATGATGCTCACATGAGTGCCAAGTGGCACTCATGAGAGGAACCTTGACTATTGACCCATTTTGGGTGTAGAGAGAGAGAGGGTAATCTTCGAAGACACCACGCGGCTGGGCGGCAATTCAATCATCGATCTCCGTGCTTCCTCGAACTCTGTGCAAGACCCCCACCAAAATGAGGGGGATCTCAGGGAATTAACACAAGTTCCAATCTATAGCTTGCACCACTGTTGTGTAGTAAGTGGTTCTAGGTATTTCTTTACTCTACAAGCACTAATATAGTTAGGCATGACTATTCCATCTAGGGTAGCTAGTTGCATTGCACCACTTGGATTGATTTCATGCGATATGTATGGTCCATGATCTCTCTTGTACAATTTCTTTCCCAAAATAAGCCTTTATCTTTGATATGCATGTCAAAATAAGCCTTTTGTCTTCTTTTATTTGCATATAAAGAATTGATTGCTTGAAGTCTAGTAGCTCCCAAGTTTTCTAAATCTACAATCCTATCCACAAGTTCATGTCCATTCCATCCTAGGGTTTGAGCTATTTTTAGTGTGGGTATAAGAAATTCCATAGGTAAGATAGCATTTTGGCCATACACCATATTAAATGGTGTTGTTCCTATGTTGGTTTTATAAGCAACTCTATATGCCCAAAGAGTATGATGTAGTTGATTGTCCCAATCTGACCTCTTATTGTTTACTATGTTTTACAATATACCATAAAGAATTTTGTAGGTGCTCTCTGCTAAACCATTATCTTGTGGGTGATATGGGGCTGATGCTCTATGAATCACTAAGAAATCTTCTAACAAATGCTTTATAATTTCATTCACAAAATCAGTTCCCCTATCACTTACTGTTTCAATTGGCAATCCAAATCTCACAAATATGTTTTCAAAGAGAAACTTCATAGTAGTCTATGCATCATTCCTCCTTGTTGCTCTAGTTTCTGCCCACTTGGTTAGGTAGTCAATAGCTACAATGATGCAATCTACATGAGTGCTTTTAGAAGGTGGTTAAGTGGGTCCAATAAAATCTATACCCCATTTTGAGAGTTCTCTAAAGCTCATTATAGGTCTAAGAGGCATGTCATCTCTTTTAATTGGATTCTTGGTCCTTTGGCATGTATCATATCTTTGCACAAGTAACTTAGCATCTTGATGGAGAGTTGGCCACCATAATCTAGCATATATAGCTAATTGTGGTTGATCCTAAAAAATGTAGATTCTTAAGTATCCATCCTTTCCCCTCTTATACAATTGGTCCCCTGATATAGAATAGTCTTGACATTCTAATCTCATTACTTGATCATGGACATTTTTCTCTTCCTCTTCCTTGTTCCTTTTTAGATTTTGTATAATACCTTTACTCCACTCAGGGTTCTTTTGTATTATGAACAATGTGATATGCTCTAATTCTTCTTTTTTGGCAACCATCACAATTTTCAACAAAAAAAATGTACATCTTTCTTTTGATCTGGCCAATATACCCTTAATCTATGCAAATTTATTAGGGTTTGAGCTTTAGATGCATGGATTAGACCTTGAGAATGATGTGCATTCTCTAAGTAGTTTTTATGTTCTTCTTCCAATATGCAACTCAACATAACTCCCAATTCATGAAGGTAATATATATATCGAGAGAGTAGTACACAATTTCTACCTATGGAGAAGTTTGAAGCTTTCTGCAAAGCTTTGGGCTTACTTCCTTTTGTGGATTGATTCCACACAGCTTGGCACTTCCTTATTCATGAGTGCCAGCTCCTTGTTCACTGCATTACTCCTAGGGGGGATTCGTTGATATATTTAGGTAGTGATGTGTGTGAACACTCTAGGACCACCGAGGCACTTTTTTCCCTCTTTAGGAGCTTTTTTTCCCCCGGCTTGTATATACGCCTATTGCCCTAACGATCTACTTATCTTTGTACATTCTAGTGGTAATACATTCAGTGTTGTGCTCCAAGCTTCTTCTTCTTCTTTCTTGTGCTTTTCGTGTGCTTCCGTAGACGTCTAACTCCAACAACTTACACACCTAGTTTTCATGCCCTTTTTGCACAAAGCCACGGGGCTGAAAAACATACACTTTTTCATGAAAGTCACCATTCAAAAATGTTCTTTTAATGTCCAACTGATGTACATTCCAACCATGATGAGCTGCAAGTGTACAAACGCTACAAATAGTAGTCATTCGACAAGTAGGAGCAAAGGTTTCATCAAAATCAATGCCTCTTTCCTATGCATAACCCTTTACAACAAGACTATCTTTATACCTATCAATTGTTCCATTAGGTTCACACTTCAGATTGTATACCCACTTAGTGCCAATGGCCTTCTTGCCAGGAGGCAAGTCACATAAAGACCAGGTACCATTTTTCATAATAGCATCATATTCAGATTGCATTGTAGCCATCCAATGTTCAGAATTTTGTGCTTCATCAAACGAAACAGGTTCAGTCTCATCAAAGAGACTGGAGGCAGCCATAGCATAGCAATCTGATGCAAAAGAGGCACTATGAGAGCCTGAATGAGTATGATATGACAAATGTGCATCTAATTTGTTGTCACACAAAGTTTGCACCAGCCATTTTGGCATAGTTTTTGCCTGCTCAATATGAGCTCTCTCATCAACAAGTGCATCATGTAAATTTTCATAAAAAATGGAATGATCTGCATCATCACATGAATCCTACAAAGGCTAAGAAGTTGCCTGATTAGGACCAGCACTAGACTATCCACATGTAAAAAGAGGTAGCAAAGTATCATACATGTCTTTGGAGCTAACAAATGTCTCCTTAGTACATGAAAGTAAGGGCTGCATAGAATCTTTCACAAAAACAACATCACAACTAACAACAATGCATTTAGTCTGTGGATGATACAGACGATAACCTTTGCTTTCACAACTATACCCAACAACAATACATTTTATTGCTTTATCATCCAATTTTCTACGATGTTGTTCATGCATTAATGCATATGCCAAACAACCAAAAACACACATATGAGCAACAAATGGCTTGCGACCATGCCAAGCATCATATGGAGTGATAGACTGCAGCACTTTAGTGGGACACATGTTAGGTACATATGCTGCACACATGATAGCCTCAAGCCAAAAACTATGTGGTAAAGCCTGACTCTTGACCATACACCTCGCCATCTCCAGAGTGACATGTTCTTCTCTTCAGCAACTCCATTCTGTTGAGGTGTATACGGCACTATACACTCATGTTTTATCCCACGTTCAGCCATAAATGCATTAAAGTCAGAAGACATATATCCCCCCCCTCAATTAGAACGGAGGGTTACCATTTTACATGCTGACAGATTTTCAACCAAAACTAGAAACTGTTTGAAGCACATAAACACTTAGGACTTTGCCTTCAATGGATATACCCATGCATGCCTGGAAAAATCATCCATGAAAGTCATGAAGTAAAGATAGTTCCCAAAAGAAGGTGTCTGCATAGGACCATAGACATCACTATGTACAAGCTGCAATTTCTAAGTAACCCAAACTGAACCATCTTTTAGAAAGGAGGAATGCTGCATTTTTCCCAAAATACAACCTTCACAAACATGTTTTCCGGGTGCCTCAAGTTTGGGCAAAGAGGACATTATTTCAGATTTCTGCAAGCATAGCAAACTAGCAAAATTCAGATGACCAAAGCGTGCATGCCAAAGCTTTCCATCTGACATAGCCTGAGAACCATGCACTGCACATGCCGAATTATTTACAAATCTTTCATAGTCTATGAGCTTACACAACCCACGACATAAAATGCCAGAAGCAATAATGACGTTGCCATTTGACAGATCATGAACTGTACATCTGTCATCAATAAATTTCACAACCAAGCCAATCTTGGCTAATGTAGAAACTGATAACAGATTTTTCTTGATCCTTGGCACAAACAAAGCATCTAACAAAGTGAAAGAACTACCATCAGTAGTAGTCAAAATGATCTTATGAACTCCCATAACAGGATAAGAGGAGTTGTTGGCATATGTAATAGTATTCCCTGTAGGGGCAGGTTCAAGTGAAGAGAAGAAACTACGCTACGAGATAATATGTTTGGTCGCCCCACTATCAAAGTACCAAACATCTGGGTGTAGTGCAGACATGCACTGCTCATGAGAAGATGGGTCAAAACTGCAAACAATAGTAAACATCCATTCTTCATCCTGCACAAGATTAACAGACTCTGTTTTCGGTGTAGAGGCCTCTGCAACAACCATTCCAACCTCTTTCTTCTTTGCCTCTTTAGCAGTCAGTTTTGGATAGCTCTTAATAACATGATCATTTGCTTTACAGCAAAACACTTTTTGGTTTTCTAATTTCTTCTCATCTTTGTCTTCCTTCTTCAAATGTGCAGCATTTGCAAATTTTTGCTTACTAGTAGAAGAGCTCCATTTTCCTTTGCCCTTCTGACTAGCCAGGAAAGCTCTGCAACATGCATAATAGACTTGTTTTGCCTATACTAGTCTTCTTGCAACAAAATAGAACCTAACTCTTCAAATGTTAAGGCATTCAGATTGCTTTTCATCATCAAACGAAGAGTAGAAGCAAGGCTCTAATATGAGTCGAGAAGACCATTCAGAAGAGTCTGCACAAGTGAACTGTCAAGAAGTACTTCATCTACAGAAATCAAGTGTTCCTTCAAATCCTTGATATTTGTCAAAAAACTGTCCATAGAATCACATTCATTCATGTGCTCACTCTCCAACTGTTTTCGGAGGTAAGCAACACGAGCCTGACACGTTTGATAGACAAGGCTATCAATGCATGTTCCTGAGCAACTCTAAAGCAAGATTAGTTGTCAAAGGTTATGCACAAAAGAAAGTAATTGGCTATGATGAAACTTTTGCACCTACCTAGAATGACAGTACTCAGAACAAAGACTTCTTTAGTTGCATTCTTTGATTGGAAAGTATACTAGCTAGATATCTAATTTGCATTTCTTAATGGTGATCTACATGAAGATGTCTATGTTTAGTAGCCAAAAGGTCTTGAAGAAACAGGTAAAGAGCATTTAGTATGCAAGCTTATTAAAGCTTTGTATGGACTAAAGTAGGCACCAAGAGCTTGTATGAGAAGCTACATGACTATCTTCTGTCTATTGGTTTTGAAAACTTAGATGCAACTCCCACTCTTTACGCTAAAGTTGAGAAAGATATTCTGATTATTATTATCATATATATTGATGATATGATCATGATAGGTTCCAAGGATTTAGACCTTCACTACTTTAAAGCACAACTTAAGCATACATTTGATGTAAATGACTTAGGTATTTTGCATTATTTATCTTGGGATTGAGTTCAAATACACAGATGAGTGTATCTACATGACACAATAAAAATATATTGAGAAATTATTGGAAAGCTTTGAGATGAAAAATTCCAAGGCTATGCAGATAGCTATGGATGTCAATGTTCATATATTTGGAAGCAGATTCAGAACCATTTGATGCTATATTATATAGTCAAGAAAATGGTTGCTTGATATATCTATGTAATACACATTCAGACATTCAGTTTGTAGTTTCTCAAGTATCTAGGTTTATGCACACTCAACTAAAGATTCAGTGAAATGAGTTAAGAGATATCTTTGTAGATATCAAAAGTTTTGCAAGTTATTGAACCTTGTACCATTATAAAATTGAAGGATGGATTGTTGGAGATAATGTCAAATCATCCAAATTCTAGCATATGATGTATATGTCGTAGCTCCCTCATCAAGAAGACGATGTGGGCATCTTGGTTAATAGAAACACCTTCCATAATATCCAACTGGGTCTAATTCTTAGGGACAACAGGAGCAACCAAACATATTTTTTGTTTTAGATTTCTTTTTCTAAAAACATGTGTGAAAATATATTATCACTTGTGCCTTTTTTTAGATCATAGATTTTTAATAAAAGCATATGTGGATGATAATTATTTCCACAAGGCTCAATTGCTATAAAATAGTCTTGGCTCATTGTTGAGCATCACTCAAGAAGCACTAGCAGCTACTACACACTCTTGAGGTGATCAAGGAGGAGGTCCTCTACTTGGAGGAAGAGTTTTACACTCTTGGAGGAGGTGTGCTCTACATCTCGAGTACTTGGAGGAGTTCATTTTAGCCAACCATCAGCATCACTTGTTGAGTTACTATGAGCAACAAATCTAATTCTGTTCCTACTTGCTAGTTCACTAGTTTCTGATTTAGGCTAATCAAAATTTGGGTTTGTTGTCAAGTAGTCCTAAACTTTTCATATTCTCCATTTTCTCACACACACACACGTCATACCTCTTAGGCACACAATTTCTTATATCTAATTCCTATTTCTACTTAGATTCAGATATTGCGAGTTTGTATCATATGCACACATTGTAATTTGACAATGGAATATAAGTTAGTGTAGGTGAGCATTCTAGCTTACCGTACACTTTTAAAAGATCTCCTCTATTCTATCTATCTCTCACTTATCTTCTTTTTTAGTATTAAGGTGTGTATGCTAAGGTTCATGTGTTGTAAGATCTTGTAAACCGATGATTAATTGTTAGTGTCCCTCATCGCACTTCCAATAGGTTCTGCTTCTAGTGTTTTTGTACTGTTCCAATTTTTTGTAGAAATGGAAAGTGCGGATGGAATGTGTTAGCTTATGAGCAATAAGCTAGAAAAGAAAAAATTCCATGCTTGGAGATTCAAAATGATGATTTTCCTAATGAGAAAAGTCTACTCAAAGTTGCATCAAAGGAGAGAACAAAAATGATCAGTTACCAGAAAATTAGACTTCAACCCAATGGAATCAAGGAGCACGAAAGGTATATCTTTTAGCATACAAGATCACATGATCGGGCACATATGGGATGCCAAGACTTTGAAATAGGCTGGTAAGTGACTACCCCTGAAAATCAAAAGCATATGTGAGTCACTTGAATCTATTGGCATAAATGTAGATGATGATGATAAGGTGGAAGTGTGGTTTAGGATCTGCATATAAGGATTTCACAACTTCTATGCAGTTCAGGGAAGATATTCTCAATTTTTCTGGGGTCCATGCTAATAATTGAAGAAAAGAATCTTGGTGAGGACTCAAATTCCCAAGGAAAACGTAGTTTTGAGCAAGTATTCTACTCTCCCAGATGAAGAGCCAGAGTTAGAGGTTTTAAAAGTGGAAGAGGAAACAGTAACAAAAACCAAGGTCAACATCAGAATCATGTAGGAGGTAAAGGACAGTTTCGAGGCAAGTGGAGCCAAAGAGGCCGCATAAATTTCCAAAGAAATCATTCAACTAATGAAAATAAAGGATGTTGGAATTATGGTACACCTAGACACTTTGAACGAATAAAGGATGTTGAAATTATGGTAAACCTAGACACTTTGAACGTGATGGTAGGTTGAAAAATCAAAATAATAGAAGGCATCAAAACAACTATGCATTCACAACTACAGATGATTATGAGAAGTTGTTCATTGTCCAACATCACATGATGAATACAATGTCTGTTGATGTTTCAAAATCAAATGGTAATGTTTGGTATTTTGATTCAGGTTCTTCAAATAACATGACCAATATGCAAAATGGTTTTTGTACTAGGCAAAAATGGAAAGTTCTTGGATATGTTGAAACAGGTGATGACACATCACATCCTATTGAGCATATAGGAAACATAGCACTATCTATGGAGCAGGGAAGGTAAAACATCTTGTTGATGTGTCACATGTTCCAAGTATAACAAAGAATCTAGTTTCCATTGGACAAATGGTTGATGAGGAATTACAAGTCTAGTTCATTGATAATGTGTTATATGTAGAATAGTACAAAAAAGATGGAGGATTGATTGCCAAAGGAAACAAAGTGGGTGGGATGTTCACCTTAAATGTGAAAAATAGTTTGTGAGGTTGAAATTGAGACATTCAAAGGAGATTGTCAATGGACTACCAAATTTCAAGGTTGCAGAGATGCAAACGATATGTGCATGATGTCAATTTGGTAAACAATCAAGAGAATCATTTTTGCATGACAAGCATGTTAGTGAGAATGTGCTAGAAATAATACATAGAGATTTTTGGGTTCTTACAAAGACCACATTCATGACCGAGAAGAGTGAGGTGTTCACTCACTTCTAAAATTTTAAGGTTGTGGTGGAAAATTAGAGGGAGAAGTATATTCAGACATTAAGATCGGATGCAGGAGGTGAATACATGTCAAAGGAATTTAGTAGCTTTCTAAAACGTCATGGTATTCGATGATAGTTTTCATACAAAGGTGCATCACAATAGAATGGTGTTTCTTTATGCAAAAATACACATAGTGCATAAATAGCAAGAGCCTCGATGGCTAAGAAGAATATGTTGCATTGTTATTGGGTAGAATCTATGCACACTACTACATACATCATGAAGAGATCTCTAACTACTGTTGTAGATCAAGTTACCCATCAAAGCAAGATTAAAAGTAAAAAGCCAAGTTTATCACATATAAAAGTATTTAGTTGTATTGCATATGTACATGTTCCAAATGAGTTGAGAACAAAGCTTGAACCAAAAGCAGAAAAATGTATCTGCATTCGATACTCCCTTGAGCAAAAGGGATATAAATGTAATAACCCACTCACATGACACGTGAAGGTAAGTGGAGTTTTGGTGTTTAATAAAATGGCAAGATTCTATGCAGATGCCAAAGAAGGACTTAATCTTGACTCAAATGACAAAGGAAATGCTAAAAGATCAAGTGCAGAATCTCAAGTTTTGAGTGTACGTGATGCATCATCAATAGTTCCAAATCAAATACATGGAGTGGAAGATTGCATGGAAATTTCAGTCAAACAAATTCATCAACTACATCAAATAAAGATAAAGAAAAGCTTTTTGCTTGTAGTAAAACATCTACAGGTTTTGAAGACATTGATGGAGGTTCAAGTGGTTCAAAAAAGAGCCTTGATGAGGAACTTGGATTGCCCTTTGTGAATAATCCATGAGTAAAAAAGGCACATGCAAATGATACAATGAGAAGTGACTGAGGACCAAGAAGATCTAAGAGGATGTGGAATTCAGTGCAATGATTGATGTATGACAGTCAGATGACTCATCATTGTGACTACATGACCAAGGTAATACAAGATGCTTAACATTCTTGTTTTGAAGATGCAATTGGGAATGTAGATTGAGGGAAAGCTATGAATGAGGAGATGGCTGCACTTTATGGAAATGAAACATGGAAGCTAGTTCCATTGCCACAAGGAAAGAAACCCATAGTCTACAAGTGGGTTAACAAGGTAAATGAGAATGCTAATGGTAGCATAAGGATGTATAAAGCACGATTTGGTAGCAAAAGGATATGCATAGACATATGGCATTGATTATGAGGAAATGCTTAGCGTTGTAGCTAAAAGGTCTAGTATTGTAGCACTTTTTGCATTAGCCATAGAAAAATGATAGACTTTGCATCAAATGAATGTGAAAAATGTTTTCTTACATGGTGAGTTACAGGAAGAAGTATACATGGACCAGCCAAAAAGATATGAAGACGGAGAGCACCTAGAATATGTTTGCAGGTTGCAAAAGGCTTTATATGGGCTTAGACAAGCCCTTCTTGTTTGGCATTCAAGGATTGCTGATTATGAACCACCATTGGATTTTTATATGTGAACAAATCATCTGTTATCGGCAAGGAAGGGTGATGATAGCATCACAATTATGGTCATGCTATGCTATTTTTTGGGCATTATGTTTATACATACAGAAAGAGGTATATGGATGCCCCAAAGGTAGTA
Source organism: Ceratopteris richardii (assembly GCA_020310875.1). Classification (NCBI taxonomy): domain Eukaryota; kingdom Viridiplantae; phylum Streptophyta; class Polypodiopsida; order Polypodiales; family Pteridaceae; genus Ceratopteris; species Ceratopteris richardii. Next base: position 108,937,622 of record CM035426.1, on the reverse strand, counting down.
TGCCTTGAGTATGCTACAAAACTATGGTGTGTCTGATTATAAGCCAATTTCTATGTCAATGGATCATAATTTGAAGTTGGATACTACATCACGTGAAGCATTGGAAAATGCTACTATGTAGAGGAAGATTGTGGGAAGTTTAATATATCTCACAATTACAAGACCTGGTCTAAGCCACATGGTTGGATTTGAAAGTCAATTTATGCAGGTTCCCAAGAAACCACATTTAGATGCTCTAAGGTGCACTCTACGTTATGTGAGTACTACTTTGGATTATGCATTGTTTTATGAAGTTGGTGTAGATTTGCAGGTTCATGGATACACTAATGCAGATTGGGATCGTAGTATTCCAAATAGAAGATCTACTAGTTGCTTTGTATTCTCACTTGGGAGTGCAACTACTACATGGAGCAACAAGAAGAAACCAATTATTGCTTTGTCAAGTACAGAGGATGAGTATAGAGGTGCTACAATGGTAGCAGTTGAAGCATCATGGTTAGAGATGCTACTTGCATATTTAGGTGTGGAAGTGTAAAGGCCAATCATCATCTATTGTGATAATCTTAGCAGCATTCAATTAGCACAAAATCCAAATTTTCATGTTAGAACAATGCATATTGAGGTACATTATCACTTCATCAGACAAAAGGTATTAGCATGTGATATTGATCTTGTTTATGTGCTGACAAATGAGCAGGTTCCTGGTATTTTCACTAAAACATTTCAAGTAGAGAACCTGAAGAAGTTTTGAAATATTCTTAGATTAGAGGACATGACGTTGATCTTGAGGTAGATTTTTGAGATATCAAGCTCAACATGTGGTGATCGAGGATGACACATAGCACATAGTGGTCATGTCGGTATATGTTAGGGATACTTTAGTGAGTTTTACTTACTCACTAGATTTATCTACTACAAGTTATGGCATACTTGTTTCTTGCTAGCTCACTCATTCATGGACATTGGGTTTTTCCTTATGTACTTTTCTTTATATATTTCACCAGTCATATTGTTGTATTAGGTCATTCTCATATATTCCTTTTATGTAATAGAAGAGGAAGAACAAGATCATTCTTCCTTGCCTCAATCTATGTGTGTGCTCCTCTTTGAGTGTGAGAATGTGTGAGTGAGCTCTCTTCCTTATCGCCTTCCTCGTGATAGGTGGAAGCTTAGAAAGTGATAAAAAAGCCAAATCAAAGCTTTCAAAGCTTGACCAAAGAGTAAAGACTATTGTCACTCTAGCACAATGTCAAGTACTAACATGAGGAGATCCACCTCATAAATGTCAATCTGTGGAGATGTGATGACTGGTATGATGACCATGAACAAGTGAAAGCACAAGTGTGTGAGTGAGAAGCACACTAGCATGCACACACATACACACAAACACAGACACAAGGCAAGAACAAAGAGAGGAACAATGGAGTGCTTCAATTACAAAAGATCTCATTTACAAAAGCTCTAATCTCTAACAAGCTAGCTGCACAAAATGAGCTCTCTAGCTTTTTCTATAGTTTTTTGGCTAGCTTTGGCCATGTCTAGACTAGTCTTCGGCCTATTTCAAAATTTGGTTCTAGGGCTTATTTGAGGGCTCAAACGGAATCAAAAAATTATGAAAATTGATATGTAGGTACTTCTAGTACCCCCTCAACCTTGAGGACTCCTGGACTTGAACAAAATGGATTCTAATCTACCAAAAATGATATTTACAAATGTTGATCTAGTGATGAAAATCACTTTTGATTGAAAATAAGTTATGAAAAAATTGATTCGGCCTCTTCTTGTCGGATCTACATAATGTTTCCTTCTTCTTGCTCCGTCTAGCTCCTTGCTTTAACCTTTTTATCTGTTGACACTTCTAACACTCCCCCCTCTCTAGGTTTTGTCACCCCTGATAGACCTTTGTTCTATAGGGTAGTTGATTTGATATTGGATGACATTAGTGGCCAATTCATGCTCATGGATATGTAATCCCTTTGCCAAGTCAAATTGCAATGCATCTCAATTGATGGCATTGGAGATATTTAGTTGTGGCATGTGTAATAGTTTGAATACATGGCTTGCTCACATGTGAATAATTGAAGCAAGTGTGTTGGTTTTGATGTGAACACTTCAGAGTGATACTCCCAAAAGCCTATAGTGAACATACCTTCAAAGGTTTGTTTATAACAGGTTGGGAGGTATTTGATGCAGGCATGCCAAGCATAAGCTAATGTAATGCTTGGGATCATGCTCATGTCGTACACCAAATCATAATTTCCATTTTTAAAGCCCAAAAGAGCTACTTATGGTGCGTGTGTATTGCAAAAAGCCCTAAGAAGAATTTGCACAATATCAAGAATCTTGAACATCATCTGCACCACTACATCTAGCATTGGCTTCAATCGAGGGATCTAGTGGTTTATGATGGCCATCATATAAGAAATAGAAGGTGGTCCCTGCGATGGCATGATGTATGGATAGTTGAGCCACTCCTTGCATTGTGCATTATTTTGTACTTTGACGTTAAATGCTTTCCATGACTTGCACCTTGGAACTCGTCCATGGCATGCATTGTAAAGAAGATGTAATGGTGCATTGTTCCAAGTATGCAGTATTTTTGGGTAAGTTTCCAGGAGGGGTTTCCACCAGGTTTGTTGATAAATATTACCTTTTTGTGTTGTCAATGGCAAGTCCTCTAGGTGCCAATTGTTGGAAATAGTCGGATTGCAGCATCTTTTCCTCTATGATCCACATGGCTTGATTTTGCACCATCCCACAGAATGTCTTCTACTTGCTTTAACCATGCGGGTTGTGGAGCTTCAAATGTATCTTTGCCTTCTTCCATTATCTATCCACTAGGCACGGGTTATGGTTCGTAGTCATCTTCAAACATTTGCTCCACTAGAATGGAAATTGTTTCTTCTTTTGTTGGGGCTTCAAGTGGGGAGGGTGGTCTTTCATATTGTAGTAGCCAAATTTGCAATTCTATAACCTATTTTTGTAGTTCCCTTAGCAAGGTTGAATCAGAATCGATGGAGGAGTTTTATGTGGTGATACTCAGGGTAGTTGTAGTGTCAAACTTCCTTTGCTGCTAGAGTTGATCTAGTTCCTCTGATAATTTTTCATGGGTCTCCAATAGGTTGCCATAATCTTCTAGGATAATTTTGATGTTCTCAGGGTGCAAATCTTGAAACTTTGATGGACTTGTGGGCACCCTTGGCATGCTTTCTATGGCTGCTTCTAGATTTTCTTGATTTTGGAGCTGCTAACATCTATTTTCCTCTCAAGCTATTGCGAGATGCCTTCTTAATAGAACGATGTTGCAGTGGAGTTTAGAGTTTCATTCCATCTGTGTTCATAGATGACTTTTGACTAATTGCATGGCTTCTAGGTCTATGTCCTAAAACTTTGCCTCCAATGTGCTATGGCATGCAACCAATGGAAGGTATGAAGTTTTGGATCTTCAGCCTTCGATTTGGACCTCTCAAAGATCAAGAGGTTGAAGCACCTTCCTGGGGCTCTAGATCTGTTGGATATCTTCTTGCACTTCTTCATGGATACTTGTTGGCCTTGATCCGTCCTTGCCTCTTGCATACCTCCCTCTGTTGTATGCCCCTGCGAGGCTCTATGCAGAGATGGGTGTTGTGTGCCTCTATGGGGCTTCCTACGGAGATATGTCTTGAGATATATTGTCTTTAGTGAAGCTTCTTTCTTGGTTTTCTTCTTCTTTTCCTTTTGTTGGACTCTCCTTCAACACTACCCCCCTCCTAAACTGTGTCGTCCTGGATAGGCTTTAGAATGTGGCGGGAGTATGTCCTGTAGACCTTTTGCTCTATTTCATTAAGCAGATTGGCTTTGCGTATCATCAGTTGCTTCCATTGTTCAACTTTTACACCATCATGTGGTGGTTCTCTATGGTCTGCAAAGAAACTCATATCATATGCCACAAGTCTGCCATTCAGATTCATTGACATCTTCAAGAAGATCTCGTAGTCAATTTCAAAAAATCTGATAAAAAAGGCTTCCTCAAAAGTTTTCATGTATTGACTAGGAAAAAACATCAGTCTGGAATAATAGGCCATAATTGTAGGACGAGTAGGCATAACTGATAAATAAAAAATGAGGATATATCTACCTTGATTAATGCCGATGAAATTCAAAAATGTATATGTTGCATGCTTAAAACCTTGAGTATTGTGAGTATCATGCTAAGGATTTTATTAGTCATCTTTATAGTGAGGCCTGGTACTATCGCATAACAATGTCTTTAGTCGGTAAATAATTGTGAGGTGGACTTAGAAGTAATGGATAATTCAACCATTGATTATTGAGCTTACCACTTTTATGAATGTCCAAAAATTCTTGTACATCACATCGAAGATGGGCAAAAAGAAGGATTTACCTGTAATAAACATGGTGCTGCTTGTCAGTGCACCCACAAAGTAGGATTCTTTTCCAAAAATTTTCTTCTCCACAAAGGTTGTGCTGCCTCAAATTCCTCTTGTGTGTAATTGAAGATGTTTTCTTTGAAGTTCAACTGCTGATCTAGATCTTTTTGCAGGATCTGCCTTATATACCGACGTGTTTGCTCTTTCAATAGTCCATAAGGTATGTTGAATGGCTTTATGATCTTATCCAGGTCTTTTCCTTTAATTTTGGCCTCCTTCGTTATTTTAACCACTTCATTTTCAAAATTCTCCATCAACCGGGACACCAATAGTGCCCATTCCTTCTGACCTATTTCTATAGTATACAACATAGGATGATTATCACAAGGTTCAACCGTCTGCTCTTTTACTGGTGAATGATAGATCGGAGGAGATAGAGGATGTACCTCTACCTTGTCAGTAGGATTTCTTGTATGTGGCTCTACTGGTGTCCCGATGTTCGCTTGTTGTTTTATTTGCACTTCTAACTATGCAATACATTCTTCCTTCTCCTTGACTTCATTACGTGCAATTGTTAATGCATCTTTGGCCATCAAAAGCTCATTATGGATGGCTGCTCTTTGGTTGATATCTTCATTATAAATGTTTTTCCCATTCTTCTCTCATGCTTTGCTCTTGTTTCAACAGATTTTCATACTTTGCAATCTAATCTTCCAAATCCTTCTTGTCAATTGTGGTTGTCTCTCGTTTTTCAACAGGTTGGTCGTATAGCAAGGCATTCATCAGTTCTTTATTCCTGTTGCATAAATTGTCAGTTTCTTCCATATATACTTTGATCTGCATCTCTAACAGATTGCTTCTAGGCTTCATTCTTTCCTTGTCCGCTTCACTAACTTCATATTGTCTCTGTAGCTCTATGAGTTGCTCTTGGAGTTTTTTATTCTTCTTCATTAGTGTAGTGCATTGTCCTCGGACTTCTTTGACTTCTATTTCTTTGGTTGAAATAACCTGTTGAGCTTGGATTAGTTGCGGAGACAATTGTTCACTCATTACTTGGAATTGAGTTTTTTCTCTCATGGCCTTGTCGTAGTCTGTTTCTGTTTCCATCAATTGTTGTTGCGTATCCGTCGCCGTCTGTATCATTTGTTTGACAATTGGTTTTAATTGAGTAACATGCACATTTAGCGATGTTGTGGGTATGCTAGGTTTTTCCCCCGTTGTAACATCTTTCCCTTTTGCCACATGCAGTGTTGTGTCGTGGGGCTGCCAAATATGGAGTTGTATCAATGGCTCAACCTCTTTGATTACTGTTTTACCTTGTGGCGTATCATCGGGGATTTCAATGAAAACTTTTCCATGTTTTGTTGTGATAGCCTTTCATTTTTTGGGTTCATTTGTACTTCTTCCTTTATTGGTGGTACCACATCTCGTGGTGTTATAGATGTTTCCTTTATGTTGATCTGGGATTGTTCATTTACTTTGATTAGGTGTATTCCTTTAGATGATGCTTCCTGATTCTGTACTTGGGAGTGTTGCTTGTCAGGACTTGGTGAATCTCCGTCAATTCCTCATTATTCATTTCTATCCTTATATCTATGTCCAACGTGTCATGCTCATGACTAGATTCCTCATTAGAACTTGAATCTTCAAGTCCCAATTTCTTGTATCTGGTGGCTAATGCTGGGATGTGTTCCTTATCATCCTTTTTCTGCAATCGCCTTGACTGCCTATATTGATGTCCTTGTACAGTGAGGTTTACTTGCCCGCACATGTAAGTATGTGTTTCTTCTAGCGCCGCTAAGAGATCTCTTTGTGTGGTAGTAGATTGTGGCAATGAAATCCTTGGTAGCATATGTGCCCGCTTCGATTGTGGTGTTTCATGTGCTTCTTCGTCTCTAGCGCGTTTAGCCCCTCGCATTGGTTTCTTGGAACTTGTTCCCACTTCTTCTTTGGATATCGGTGTTTTCTTTTTCTTTGGAATTGTGGCTGACTTCACATATTTTGCCACTTCAATGGATGTTGGCATTAATTGTAGAGATTCCTTCATTTCAAGTGCTTCATAATCAACAAGGTCAATGTAGAACTTCCATTTAAAAACTTCTTATGACTCTATTTCTTCTTAGCTTCAAATAGGCGTTCTTGTATATATGGAGTAAAGTTGACTTGATTCCCGATTTGTCTCATAACATTAGATAGCAATTGAACTACAATCTTTTGAGGCACTGTATATCTATTCATGCTTGGGAAACAAAAGTGCTGATGCACCAATTGTAGTGATTCTTCGATATCCGTCCTGTTAATCTCCGTAAAGGTCTTCTTTTTGGCATCATGACACTCGTCTTTGATATTCGTGAGACTGTCCTGACTCCATCCAAAAGCTTTGTTGATCATTTCATGTGTGAATCGAATAGTTTTACATTCACCTATTTTGTTAAGCACCTTAGCTTCTAGGATTGATGGCTTATCCACTGCTGCTTGTAGTGTGTTCATTACTTGAGTGCATCGTTGAAAATCTGGTAAATATATTTGGAGTCGTAGAAATGCGTCAATTCCAGCTCTTGTCCAGACTTCAGTGATGCTAGGTAATCCTTGTATTATGGTTTTGAAGTCTTGTGACATCAATGGAAAATAGTGATCCCTGTCCATAATCTTGATGGTGGCTAAAAAGATGAGATATGTCACTGGTTGGTCTTCGAGGAACCAATGACCCCTTGCTTTCGTAATTGACTCGAGAGGAAGAAGCATGACCTCTTCTCCTTGTGTGGCTTCTGAATCAGATGATGCCATCTGCACTTAAAGCATACCACAATCAGTGTAAAAGTGGCTGTGTGATTTATCTTCCACTTAGCCTTCATGAGTTGTACAGCTCTCCGAGTGACTTGTGTTGTCCCTTCCCCGTGGGTGTGAGAAAGGTAGTACCTGGGATCCTTTTACATATATATTTTTTTCTATATATTTCTTTTCTCAAAGAAAACAAAAATGTTAGTACATAACCGAAGCTTTATGTTATCTTTAATTATTTTCCTTGAGATTATTGTACAAGTGCACTCCTATCCCCTGGGAGGGAAAAGTGCATCCCCAATGAATAGAAGAAGAACTGTGTGCGAATGCATGGCCTTGTAATGTGGCCCTATTATGCATGCTCGAGGTTCATGGAACTCAAGATGTGTGCAAGCGGAAGTTTTCGGATGATGTATGGAGATTGATTGGCATTTTGGGCATCCAAATTTGCTTTATTTTTTCGCATGTGAGTGTTTCTTTGGAGCTTTTGATGTTTGGTGCAACTGTCGCATTGCAATTCTGTGTTGCTAGCCATTCAAATCTTCGAGTTACTCTCATTGAGTATCTTTGTTTCTTCAATTTCAAGTCGTCGTTTCTTTCTTGCTCCTTCATCTTTGATTCATATTGGTCCTTATTTTGTAGTGACTTAGTGGCCTTCGTTGACACATTTGATTTGGGGATCCATATTTGTGTTCTAGAGGATTGAGCAGCAATCAATTTCTTTGGTATCCACAACTAGGCAATCTTTTGTGGACCTCGGGATCCATCTTGGCTTATCTCCTTGTGATGTGGTTGTTTTCCATGTAGATGATGACTCTCTTTTTGGTGATAAGTTGTTACCTGATCTTTCTAATCCAGGCTTATCTGGTGCCTCGAATTGGATATATTTTGATGCGGGAAAGTTCGGGATGATTATGCTGACTAGTCACTCTTGTGCTCAATTCCTCACTAGGGCTTTCCATGGAAATGATGTTAGTGGGGGGATCCACTGGACGATGAGAGTTCATAAGATTAAGAACTGATGTACTCTCACGTGAAGTGCTTGGAGGTGGGGGTTCCATAGTAGGGTTAAATGTATAAGCATCAGCATGCATGAGAGATTCATCTCTCAGACCTAGACACATGGATTTGACAAGTCGTTCTTCTAGCAAGCTGAATACCTCACGATGTCCTATCTTGGCTAATATATAGCCCAAGGCTAATTGGATCGTTACCTCATATTCCAATCTTGGCCTAACACAAGCTCTTCTAATAAATCTTGATCATGGCAAACTAATAGTTTTTGTTGCATTGTGTTATTCCCTAAGTGCAATGATAAGGTAATCTTACCTATGCATTCAGTAACCTTTCCTCCTATTCCAATTAGATGCGCTTTGGCTAGACATAATTGGGATTTGAGCTGATGAGTCAAAGAGGATCTGATGCAGTTGACAGCTGCTGCTGTGTCAATAAGAGCATCCACTAAGTGATATTCCTCTGTTCCCATTCCTAAGCTCAAATAAGGTTACCTCACTTGATGTCCTAGATTATCTGAGGCCCTAAAATTAGCCATTGGAATGAGTTCTTCTCCTAACCGATATCTTTCATCCCTCTCTCTCATCCATTCCTTCCATTTTCTTATTTGTTCTAGGGCTTCTTGTCTTGCTTCCTCGCGTATTTTTTTGTACTCTTCTCGTCTATTTTTTGCTGTTAGAAGTAGTGGCAGTATTTCCTCTGTCAATGGCTCTAAATACCTTTTTACTCGACAACCACTTATGTAGTTTGGCAGTATCTCTCCATCTAGGGTTACTAAGTTGATGGCTCCACTAGTGGATATATATTGATCACCAATGGGCCATATCCTCTTTTTTGCAACTTCTTTGCATGCTGCTTTAAAGTATATACCGATACTAGATCCCCTTCTTTCAAGTTTTTATCCTTGATATGAGCATCATAGTAGGCCTTTTGCCACCTTTTTGCAGCATAAATGTATGCCACTGCTTGTAACCTAGTTTCGTGTAACTTCTCAATCTGGTCTAATTGATTGGATAACTCATGTCCAGTCCATTTGTAGTTCGAGGCTACTCTAAGAGTAGGTACTAGGAAATCAATTGGTAAGATGGCATTCTAGCCGTATACTAGGTTAAACGGAGTAGTTCCTATGCTTGTTTTGTACGCTACTCAGAATGCTCATAAAGCATGATGTAATTGCTTGTCCCAATCGGATCTTCCATTGTTAAAAGTCTTAGTGAGAATTGTACACAAGTTTTGGTTCAAACTTTTAGCCTGCCCATTGGCTTGTGGGTGATAAGGAGCCGATTTCTTGTGAATCACTAAGAATTCATTCATTAAGGTTTAGATCACTTCATTGATGAAGTGTGTGCCTCTATCACTTATGATTTCAATTGGCAATCATAACTTGGTGAGTATGTTTTCAAAGAGAAACTTAGCTGTGGTCATTGCATCATTCTTCTTGGTTGCCTTGGCCTCTACCCATTTGGTCAAATAATCCGTTGCTACAATTATGTACACCGCATGAGAACCTTTAGCTGGTGGGCTAATAGGTCCTACAAAATCTACTCCCCATTTGGTAAATGCTCTGGCACTCATCATAGGTCTTAATGGCATTTCATCTCTTCTGATGGGATACTTCGTTTGTTGACAAGTATCACATCTGTGGACATAAGTGGTGTCATCTTGATATAGAGTTGGCCACCACATTTCAGCAAAGAGAATCATTTTTGCAGTTTTATCTGCAAAAAAGTGTCCTCCCGCAGCTCCCGTATGAGCCATTTCTAAGACCAAAACGTACTCGTCTTCATGAATGCACATTCTTAAATGATTGTCCCTTCCTTTCTTGAAAAGTTGTTTTCCTATGAGAACATAATCCTTGCTTTGCTCCTCAAGGGCACGTTTTCTTTCCAAATAGCTCCTTCTGGGTACTCCTGAGTTTTCAAGAATTTTACCAGAGGCATACTCCACCTTGGTGCTACTGTAGAGTAACTTAGAGTAGAGTTCTCTTCAGGTGTTCTTTCTTGACAAGTGGGGTAGGTAGATACATAGTTATGTGTATCCCTCTGCATGGTTGGCTAGTATATGACTAATCTCTTTAGTGTTTGCCATGTTCCATTCACACTTTGATGTGTTTTCCATTGATTTACGTGTGCTTTTTGAAGCCACATCTCTTGTTCCTCTTCTTCCACACATCTCATAAGTAGCCCACTTGGATCTTGGTGGTATAAGCTTCCAACTATGATGTGGAGATTTTTAGTCTTCCATAGCTCCTGGCTTTTGTTTTTAGTGATCCTAAGTTGAGGTCCATGTGTGAGGATGGGGATCAACTTTTCTGCCCATTGTGGACATACTTCGAGTTTGAAAAGATAAGTATTCGGCAGATCATCTAGTACTCCTATGGGGGGTTCTCCATGTTTCATTCTCGATAGCCTGTGGTCTGCACGGATGTGTGTATTCCCTTTCTTGACTACTACTTCAAAATCAAATTCCATTAAGAATAGAAACCATCACACTAGTCGTCTGGTATTACAAGGTTTATTGACTAGATACAATAGAGCTTGATGATCGATGAAGATTTGAATTTGTTTGCCAATAAGTAGTGTCGAAATTTCTTTACTGCATAAACCATACCCAAGCCTTCTCACTCCGTAGAGGTATAAGTACGCTCTGCTTGGTTTAATTGTCTATTGGCATAGGCTATTGGGTGATCTAGCTTTCTGGTCTCTGCTGGCTATGCTAAGGTGCAACCAATGGCAAACTTAGAGGCATCCACGTGAATATGAAATGGCCTATTCCAATCAGGTACTCTCAGGATTGGGGTTGAACTCAAGCAACTCTTCAATTCGTTGAAAGCCTTTTCACATTCTTCCATCCAGATAAACAGAGTCAGTAATCCATAAAGGGGTCTTGCAATTATGGCATACATGTGAATGAATCTACAATAATATCCGCAATGTCCCATAAATGCTTGTACTTCCTTAGCGGTCTTTGGTCTTGGCAAATCTAGAATTACTTTGCTTTTTTCTTCATCAGTGGAAATTCCATTCTTTGTGACAATGTGTCCTAATATTTTCCCTTGTCGAACCATGAAGACACATTTTTCCGGATTATGGCATACTCTATACTGTCGACATTTGGCAAATATTTTTCTTAATTCTGGGATATGTTCTGATCATATAGATGAATAGGTACATAAATCCTCCACATATACTTCCATACTTTTTCGCAAGAACTCCTTGAACACATGGTCAATCAATCTTTGGAAAGTGGACGGGGCATTAGTTAGACCAAAAGGCATAAACCTAAATGCATAAACTCCCCATTCGGTTGTAAAGGCTATCTTATGTTGGTCTTCAAGAGCAATGGCTACCTGATTATATCTTGAGAAGCCATCAAGGAAGCTATATACTTCCTTGCCTGCAACCCTTTCCAACAGATGATCCGTGATGGTTAATGGGTAACTATCTCGTATGGTGGCGACGTTCACTTTTTTCAGGTTAATGCATACCCTTAACTTGCCATTCTTTTTCGGCACTATCACTAAAGGTGACACCCATTTCATGTGTTTGATTTCATAAATGAAGCCTGCATCCAATAACTTATCTATCTCTTCCTTAATCTTTGCCGAATAAACATCATTATAAGTGTATGGCCTTTGTTTGGAGGGCTTGGCTTCTCTCGTCATAGGGATTCTATGGGCGCAAATAGAAGGATCTACACCTTTTAAATCCTTATATGTCCATGTAAAGACATCTCTATATTCTCTTATGAGTTGTATTAACTCTTATTCTTCCTCAAATGAGACATCCTATCCTATAAAAGTGCATCTCTCTTCTCCTTCCTCCAAAACTACTATTATTTTTTTAGTTTGTTCTTTATTGTCATATGCTATTCCTAGTCGTGCTTCCCTCTTTGGCATCTGAATAGCAATCTTCCTCACCTCTACCTCATATTTTTTGAAGTGCTCGGGTACCTCAAATTGGGCTTGAGGTCTGTTTTCTTCTTCTCCGTTTTCTTTGTCTAGTTCATTTTCTTCCCTTTGTGTCATTCCTTGGTTTGACTCATTAGTCATGATGCTTACTCCTTGATTTTCATTTTCTTCCTCAATAGGTTCTCGTTTCATTTTGATGCTCTCATAATCTTCCTTCCATTCTTTTTCAATTAGTTCTCCTTCATCTGCTTCTTGGAGGACAACCATGTAGAAGATTACATCGTATCCTTCCTCATCTATGCTTTCATTCATAGTTATTACTTCTTCATTTACGCATATGCCAAGAGTAGCTAAAATATCCATCCAATCATGGGGTTTGAATTCTTTGTCTAAAAAGATTTGAGGCATGTAAGCGGGATCTTCCACAGGTCTAGATACTCCCTGTCTTAGCTGCCATCCTTGCCTCCTTTCTTCTTCTCTTTGAGCTTCTTGGCACATCCATAGGTGAGTGTCTTCGTTCATCCATGCTTGGCTACTCGGTCCTACACTATGAATAGATAGATCATCGTCCTCCTTATGTATCATATTCCATTGCAGAGGGGGGACATCTTGATATGTATAAGTATGGATATTTATTCTAGTTGTGGTTCCCCCATGCTCTAAGTATACACCATCTTTTCCCCAGTCTTGCACTACCTTAAGTTGTCTCATGAAAGGCCTTCCAAGTATCATCTCATAATTACTAGCCTTTTCAAATTGACAGATTGCTAAGGTGTGCTCCAATTCAACTCCGCAAGTGGTAAATATTGCTTTTTCTAATAATCCCAAGGGTCGTTCTGTGTGCCCATCTACCATTTGAATCTTCATTTTGGTAGGTCGTAAAGCTGGTTTTCCCTATTTCTCCCAAATTTCTTTGGTTGCAATTCCTACTCCCACTCGCGAATCTAATATGGCTTTAGTGGTATAACCTCTATAAGTGATAGGGAGGCATGTGTTTCCTTCATCTCCCTCACTGAAATCTCCAACCTTATCGACTGGGATTTTAACTGTGGCTACTTCATCTTGCATCTCATTTTTGTTTGACTTTGTCTCTAACTCGTTGGTGAGATTCTCTTTCAACTTTAGCTTCACTTTCAAGAGTCCTTCCAAATTCAGACTACAAGGTATTTTTACTTTTTTAAGATGTTATATTATGTCTGAGGTTTGAACTGACGGGTTCTGCTCCTTTCTCCTCACTGAGGAAACACGATAGAGTTCAGAGTTACGCTTATACTCTCCCATGTAGTTTGGCAACACCTTCACACTATCTTTGTCATCTTTGCTATCATTAAGTTGCAATAATCCTTCTGAGTTTAACCCATGTACTGACACTTCAAGCTCGCCTTCCGCTTCTAACTCCTCAAAAGAAGGTTCAATTCCTTATATTTTCTTCCATCTATCTTCTTGGACTCTTGCCCACAAGTCTCTAAGCCATTCCCCATCTACTTCAGGGATAATGGATCCTTCTCTTTCATTTTCACAGTAACTTTCACCATGGATCCCGTCTTTCTTCCCTTCCCTGGAATCACTAGGTGTGACATATTCCTGAAATTCTTTTTCGGGAATCGTGGTGTGGGGTAGTGGCTGAATAGGTTTTTCTAGGGTTTGCTGAGACACTTCAATTAATTTCTTATATATCTCCAATCTTTCACTAAGTCTCCTCTTGGCTATTCCTTTTCGTGTTGTTCAATGATTGGGTCTGCTTTTATTCGTGCTTTATATGCCTCAATCCACATGGCTAACTCTTATGGCATTGGATTGGCCAGAACTGATCCTACCTCTTGCTTTTTATGTTTTTTTGCCTCCTTGTGAGGATTTCCTTCCGGTTCTTGTTTTTTTGCTTGGCTTTGTTTACTATTCACGTTCTCCAATTTTTGTTGCAGTCTCTTCCCTTTCATCTTCTCCCTATGATTCTTCCACCTTTGGGTTCGTTTACTTTTAGCGCTTTTCTCAGACTCTTCAGAATCTGCAATTACTTGAGGTGTGGGTATGTTCAATTCTTTGTCTGAGTAATCATTGTCTTTCAGTTTATCTGGAGTCTCTCTAGCTTTTTCCCTTGTTATTACTTTCAATGGCACCGTGTACTCCGTATCGCTCCATGATGATTCTATCACTTCTATCACATTGATCTGCACATTGGAATGGACTTTATTGGGATTCTTGGGGCAATCTCTAAAAAGATGTTCTTTACCACAATCACTGCAGTAACCCTCCCAAACTCTCTGAGGTGGTGGTGGGTTAGGTAATGTACATTCTCTGATAAAGTGATCACCTCTACATCTGTAACATGGTCCTCTAGGGGCAGGTGGTCTACTCATTGGCCGGGGGGTATGGGTGCTCTAGGAGCTGTGTACATCAATGACACATAGTCCTGATCATATCCATAAGAGCTCTCAGGTCCTTCAGAACCACAAGTATATGGTTCGTAAGATTGTCCGTACTCTACTGTAGTGCTCTCATAAGTGGAATAATTTCCTTGACTAGGGTCATAAGATGGGTCATAAGCCTCAATACTAGCCAATGGGGTGGCTGGGACTATCGCTCTTTCTAGGACAATATTCTAGGGGTGTGGTGGTTGTTGTCCTAGCACGGGTTGAGGTTGATTGTATCCTTGATAAGCATAAGGTCGTGGTGCAGGTGGTTGTTGCTGGTATGAGGGCTATCTATAGGCTTGTCCTCCTTGATCTCTCGGGGGGTATCCATAAGGCCTAAAGAGTGGTTGCACAGTTCTTGGTTGTCAATTGTCAAGTTGAGCCATTTTCACTAGGACAATATTCTAGGGGTGTGGTTTGTCAAGGCTTACCAATAAAAGGGTTCCTTTCTCGTGGAGTCCTAAAGCTGAGAAAATATTTTGTGAACTAAGGTTAAGGCTATGTACAACTCCACTTTTAATTGTTCCTGACTGGTCATTATAATTTCATGTGCATAAAGATGCCAGTCTTCATGCAGTTAGAGCAGTCTTGGCTATCATCATCACACAAGATACACCAACCTATTGCCGACCTATGCTAGTAGATTGCTTATCAAAGCAGAAAGAAATTATAGCCCTATGGAAAGGGAAGGTTTGGCTATCGTATTCACTCTTTGAAATTTTCGGCACTACCTCCTAGGTGTGCATTTTATAATTTATTGTCATATCTGATCATCAACCTTTGAAGTACTTAGTTAACAAGGCTAGAGCAGCGGGAAGGGATTGGCGATGGTTACTACTATTTTAGGAATTTGGTTCTGATATTCTTATTAAGCCTCAAAAAGAGCACTACAAGGTAGACCAGGTGTCAAGGATTGGCGTGAGTGAAAAGGCAACAGGTATTAATGATGAATCAATGGATAGTAGTCTCTTTCTCGTAGCAACACAAATTGATTGGTATGATGGAATTCTGCATTTCCTCATGTTTGGAAAATTGCCAGAACACCTAACACGAATAGAAAAGAGGATATTACTCTTTAAAGCCAAATCTTACTCACTTATTAATGGAAATTTGTATAAATATTGTCAAGACGATATCTTGAGAAAATGTGTTTATCTAGAGGAGGTAAATTTTTTGCTTGAAGCAGCACACAACAAAGGGCATCTGAAGGGGGAGAAATTAGCTCACAAAATCATCTACAAAGGACTGTGGTGTCCCCATATCTACAAAGATGTAATCAAGTTTGCTAAAAAATGTCACATTTGTCAGAGATGTGCTCTTAGACGAACCAAACTGAATTTTCAAACATTAGTCATCTCCACAAGATGGCTACCTTTTGAACAATGGGATCTTGATTTCATTGGACCAATCAGTCCAACTGGTCAACCTGGGGGTAAAAAGTATATTTTGATGACCATGTGCTATGTAACTAAGTGGATACAAGCTAAGGCTTCTATGGATTGCACGGCCTTGATGGTGGCCAAGTTTTTGTACAAACATATTTTCCCAAGATTTGGTTGCCCATTAGAAGTTACTAGTGATAAGGGCAGAAAACTTTGTAAATTACTTGCTCCAATTTATCTTTGATAGGTACAAGGTCTTTCACAAAAAATCATGTGCCTACTATCCGAGGGCAAATAGGCAGGCAGAAAGCTCTAGCAAAATATTGATTGGGCTACTATGCAAAGTAGCTTTTGAACACCAAAGCTCTTGGCCACAGGCACTGATCCGTGCAATATGGACCTTTCACATGACTAGAAGAAGAACCACTGGCGAGAGTCCATTTCTCTTAGTATATGGTAAAGAGGCATTGCCGCCCTTTGAATTTATAATCTCAAAAGAAATTGGAGCTAGAACCATTTGAATTGAACCTCCCATTATGAGATTGGTGGCATTAGAAGAATACAGGGAAGGAGCTATGCAAAAATTACGAGTAACACAAGAAGGGTGCAAAAGCTTGCATGACAGTTATCTTAGGGCTAATGAAGTATACAAAAGATCTTTGGTTTTGGTGCATCAGTTCCCACCAGTTTCAACCAAATTGGCACTTGAATGGATAGGTCCATACAGAGTGATAAAGGTGTTACCACAAGGAGGAATACACTTAGAGGACTAACAAGGGGAGAGGATGCCCCTTGTCAACATCTCCAGGGTGAGGAATTACCTCAATGAATGCAAGGTGGATAAAGTTCACACACTGTACATACCATAGTTCAGTGCATTTTGTTTCAACTCTTTTTTTTTTTATTGAGTAAGCAAATAAAAAGAGTAGTTTTACTGGGGTGGTGCAAAGACTTGATGTGGAGGTATGTAGAGTAGAAGACTAACGAGGAACATGTAGCCCTTTTAGAGATTGGGTTGTGCCCTACTCGCCCCTACTCGCTTCTCGAGTAAGATATGTCAAGTCAAATGCCAAAAGAATTAGAGCAGAGCATTAGCAACTTGCAAGTAGTTGGTTTGCAAAAGGAAACTTTGGAAGTCTTATGTGAATGTGTTTGCATTCCCCCACATCTCATTTTTCCTCTCTATCCCACCATCCCTCCATCCCTGGATTCCACCATCTCACCATTCCTCCATTCTACCCATCTCTCTCTCTCTCTCTCTGCGCCTCCACCATCCCTCACCCCCTCACCTCCACCATCCCTCCATCCCGCACCCCTTCGCCTCCATCATCCCTCCATCTAGCACCCCCTCACCTCCACCATCCCTCCATCCCTCACTCGTGATCCTCTCTCTCTCTCTCTCTCTCGTAAGAAGGCTTGAATGATGTGTATGGAACTCTCCTCCCATCCATTTATACCCTCTTGTATTCTAAAAATGGCAATGATCTGGAATGGTCTAGTGCCACCATGTGTACATCATGTAATACTTATCCCCATTACTACTAAATACCTTAGGATACCCTCGAGCTTCGAACCTTGGCTATGGCTGGCCCTTGTCCCTCACACACATGGAATGATCCCTATCAATATGATCCCTTTGGACCAATGGCTGACATCTCTCTCTCTCTCTCTCTCTCTCTCTCTCTCTCTCTCTCCCCTCTCCCCATCCGCATCCCTCCCTTTCGCAAATCCGCATCTCTCCCCGCTGTTCCACAAGAACCGCCAACCCCACCCTCTCTCTGCCATGCCACCATTACCACACACTCCTCTCTGGACTCCTCCTGCCCACTTGTCATCCACCATTCCACAATTGCCCAAGCTTGTAGCCCTGCAAGATTGGGCTGCAACATCGCAACCATGACTCCTCAGCAAGTTCATCCACAACCCTGCAACATTGCAACCATGACTCCTCAGCAAGCTCTGCATCTCTCACTCTCTCTCTCTCTCTCTCTCTCTCTCTCTACTTTTGGAGGGATTTTGAAAATATTTCTTTTTCAAAAAGAACTTAAAAAATAAGCTAAAAAAAGGTCACTTGTGACATATATATTAAAAAATGGGCCCTTTCAAGTAAATAAACATTGAAACTAGGACTTTAACAAAAAAACATTTTTTAAATCCCATACATGCTCAACTTTGATGATGTGGAAAGTAGATTCTCTTTGTCTCTCTCTAAAAGAACAGAAAGAGGAGCCTACTAAGCCTAAAAAAGCCTACTCTAGCCTACTAAAAAGTGCCCTATTAAATGCACTTTGTCCCCTTAAACAAAAACAGAATTATGCTTAATCCCTAACAATTAGGAATCCTTACACATCCCATGTAGGGTTCATTTTTTTCCCTAATTTTCTTTTTCATTCTTTCTTGTCCTCCTCCAAGTTTAGTTATTTTTCCTTAACTTGAGCTCTTCTCACTAGGATGGGTGCGATTTTCTCATTATCACTTTTAGAAGTTGCCAAGATTTCTACTACCTTTCGAGGTGTGTGATTTTTTTGCATCTTGCCTATTTGTATTTTTTTTAACAATTCTTGATCAAATGTTCTCTCCCACTATCCTTAAAATGTGCTTCTTCTACTTTTTCCATTTGGGATGCACTTCTAGGTTGAATAAATAGGCATCTCAAAGTTCATGAAAATTGGGTTTTGAAGTTCACCATTTTTTATCCCTAAGACATGGTGAGTACACACACATGTGTATAGCAAGGATTTTAGTGTTGGAGGGATTCTTAACTAAATATTTTAGGGTTTGATAGTCCACAGACAATTTAACCTTATTTCAAGTAAGTAATGCCTGAATTTCTTAAGTACATATACCATGTTCCATTTTTTGGGTTCCATAATGATGGACTCTTACTCATCATTATTAGAACTTTCTTTAGGTGCTTGAACTTGGTCCTTTTTTTTAACTTCCTCAATCAAACAAAACATGAACAATCCATTAATATCATAGGCTCATGCATTATAGTATTGATCCATGGTGGTCCACCCATGTTGCAAATTATTTGTCAAATAATTTTTAAGGAATTTATGTTGTGTCATTAATAGTTCTATCTTGTATTGTGAAATTAGTAAGATCTCTGGTTTTCAATGTTTTCTCTTCTCTTTGAGGATCCCTACAAACCCATACATTGACATCCTTCTCCATCCCAAACTCCAAATCCTCATATTTTTCTATGGAAAAAATCTATGCATCTCTATGCATTTTATTCCATTGGATTGATGGGTCTCACTATGCTCAAATATATGTAAATTGATTCTGGTCCTAGAACCTAAGTGTCTTAAATATAGAGAATTGTTGGATACCTCTCAAATCTCCAATATCAAGTCTGTCTTGATTTCATAACACTTACATATCAAGTATAGATTAAACTTTGTACAAACACTTCAAAAACTTTCCACTTTGAAAATAAAATCTATCTTCATCTTCAATTCTAAACTTCCACTTCTTCATGAAGTGTGATTCAAGATTCAACTTCATTACCTTCATAATTCATGACTTTTGATACTTCAAAGCATACAAGCAACTTTGTATGATCCTTTGGCAACCTTAAGGTTCAAAGGAAACGTAATTACACTTGTCAAATCTCTATGCGATCACTAAGATAAAAAGCCTATCTAAAAAGATGAATTCAACATTTGCAACTTCTAAATACAAGGTTGAAGCACAATACAACCAATGCTTTTGTGCAAAATCCCACAGAGTGCTCAAGTATAAAATACCAAATACCCAAGGGACTTGTTGCTGCCGGCCTCCTCTGCACCAAACCCCGACCTTCTACAAGCCAGCTCTTGTGCACACCTTGCACCAAGCTTCCACTAAGGGGGAGGGATGGATATCTTCTATCAGGGCGCACACACTTCAGTAAGACTTTGGGATCCTTGGGGGAAAAGTTTAGCAATCCTTTGCACCCCTTGGTCACTCTTCATGCACACCTTGCACTTCACTTCTCTGCGTCGCACACTGTGTGTCTCTTGCTCTTCTTTCTCTTGCTCCACTTAAACTATGCTCCCTCTTGCTTACACTTGCATGGTCCAAGAATGGTCCTTGCCTTGATTTTAGTGTGTCGATTCATGTACGCTCCTAACTGCAAGAGTATCTTGGTGCTCACTTTGATGTCCCAAGATTGTCTTCACAAGTGGCAGCCAATGATTCCCTGTTTTGTCCTGTAGTGACTTTAGTCTAAAACAAAATTTTTAATTGGGGGGACATACTTTCACTTCTGTGTACGTTGCCGCTTCACATACCTTCACATTTTCCTTTTAACTCTTCAAATGTGCACACAAGGGAGGGTTCACCTAAACCTTCCAAAACACTTTAAAAACACTTTGAACCTTAGGGAAATTAGAGAAATACCTCTGCAACCTGCAACCCACTTTCTCCAATTTACCCTTTGTGGACAATTAATTGTGCACTACCTGTGCACTTTGACAGCTGCATTTTAGCACTTTGACTTGGCACCAATTGACTTTGACCTTGACCTTGTTGACTTTGGACAGTTTGACTTTGACCTTTTGACTTTGACTACGATTGACTTTTGACCAATATGACTTTTATGGGCTCAACAATTGCCCACCACCTAATGTGCTCTCCGTCCCGAAGAGCTACAACCAAAAATCTGAGCATAGAGGACACCAAGATTTTGGAGCTGCAAAATTTTCAAAAGGACACCAAGGCCACCAGAAACAGGAGAGAACAAGCACCAAAGAAGAACCAAAAAATGGAATTTTTGCATGGAAAAGCAAAGGAAAGCTCTGGGAGGGTAGAAAGGAGAGGGAGTGGGAGGGCTGAGGGGGTTGAGAGGGATAGTGCAGGGAGGGTTAAGGATATGGCTACACAGAATGGAAAAGGGAGGGTGAGGGAGGAGGATTATGGGTCCTGGAGGGTTCCAAAATGATAAAAAAATAGAGCAACTGAGGTGGCATATTGGAAAATGTGCAACATATGTTGAAGTGAGGGGAGAATAGACAATGTGGAGCATGTGTATAAATAAAAACATGTGACAAATGTGCTCAAAACTTGAGGGATTTGACCAAAACTCAGATAAAATGTGGGAATTTGGAAAAATAAAGCCAAAAACTGAGTCGAGAGGTGCCAAAAACATGAAAATGACTCCAGTTCTGAAAAAAACGGCCATCCGAGGCACAATCCAGAGCCAAAAGCTTTCAGTCATGAAAAATAAAAAAAATAAAAAAATGTTTAAAAAAAAAATGAAAGAGAAAAAATAAAAGATTTTTTTTCTTTTTTTTTGTAGTGAACGCAGGCGATGATGAAAAATAAAAGCAAAAATAATAAATAATAAAAATTAAAGAAAATAAAATAATAATTAAAAAAAGAAAGAAAAACAAAGAGAATAAAATAAAGAAAATATAAAATAAAAAGAAAATAAATAAAAAAATAAAAAATCAATAAAAAAATACAAATAAAAAATTGGGCGGGGGGGGAGGGGGGGGGGGGGCGGGGGAGGGGGGGGGGGTGGGGAGGGGGGGGGGGGGGGGGGAGGGAGAGAGAGAGAGAGAGAGAGAGAGAGAGAGAGAGAGAGAGAGAGAGAGAGAGAGAGAGAGAGAGAGAGAGAGAGAGAGAGAGAGAGAGAGAGAGAGAGAGAGAGAGAGAGAGAGAGAGAGAGAGAGAGAGAGAGAGAGAGAGAGAGAGAGAGAGAGAGAGAGAGAGAGAGAGAGAGAGAGAGAGAGAGAGAGAGAGAGAGAGAGAGAGAGAGAGTGTGATTTTTTTTTTATTTTTAACCCTCAAACCCGAAAAATCTAGGGGGGCCCTTTTTTCTTTGAGGAAAATATCAAAAAAATTGAAAAACATACATAAAAAATCCAAAAAAATGCAAAAAAAAATCCAAAAAATCTTCAAAAATTTCTCAAAAATTTTCCTACAGGCCTAAGCTAGTTTTTTTTCACTCAAACCCACAGAGAGCTTCCTTTATTCCTCAAATTTGGCAAGAAAATGACACATGAAAAGGAGAAAAATGCTATAAAAGTTCTAAAAAATATCTTAAAAAATTCCTAAAAATCCCAAAAATTGTACCTTTGCAAAGTTTATGAAATGGCTACTAAATTTGCTAAAAACGCAAGAAACAAGCATGAAATGGATAAAGAAAACTACTAAAACTTAAGCAAAAATAAAATGAGAGGGCTATGTACAACCTGGATAAATTTTGAAGTGTCCAAGTGATCCATAATTCTTTAGTTGGCTTGATGATAGGCCTTTAGCCATGATCTTTATATGTTAACCTCGAGAAACTCCTCCATAATCTCAATTGTGTTGCAGTTCATTTGTTTTATCTTCTTGTTGGGCACCCTGATGATCTGATAGGGGTATCCTGAATCCTTCAGAAAAATATTATCTCCTCCATACTGCATCTTCTGTTTCCAAAGACTTGCAGGTACTCCTTCCACATCCTTGTACAGCCCTGCACTTACTATCATAAGAATTGACATAACAGATGATAGCCATACCAGTATCCATAAAAAAAAGGCCATTGACATATGAATTGGAGTAGCTTCATCACTGCTGCACGTAAGGGCTTTGCTTTTCTTCTCTTTGTTATGGCCTTTGACTGAGAATTTTTTACTCGAATCAGTACCCTGAGTGATTTCCTCTTTTTCTTCATATGCTTCTTCTCTGCTTGAGTTTGGAAAATTTCCATAGCAGGAAGATTGTTCTTCTACATGGAGCCAAGCCAACATGTTTTCATCTTCATATAAATTTGCTCCTTCAAATAAATATGCTTCTGGGTGGTCCAACAATTCTTCTTCCATACAAATACCAATTGTCTGCATCATGCTGGTATTTCTTTGATTGTCTGGACCTTCTTCTAAAATTATCTGCTGCAACTCTTTTCCCTCTTGCTTTACCCACATTGTGTCCTTGCCCTAGTCATGAAGCACATTGGCATGCCTTAACCAAGGTCTCCCAATGAACAGGGGGAAACTTCCTTCTACCTGTGGCAGCCTTAAAACAACAAAGTCCAAGTTAAAGATGGTACCTTGTATTTTGACTGGGACTCCACGGACCGCTCCCATAGGCCCTACTATGCTTTGGTCTGCCATTGTTACAGTGAAGTTGGCAGGTCTTGAAGGGTACTTTATTTTGCATTGGGTGGCCACTGGAAGTGGCTTAGCTAGCCATTTCTTAACAAAAAAATCATGTGGTGGATCTGGCAATTTAGCCATTAATGCTTTGGCCCTAGTCACAAACTCTGGGAACTTTTCTCTTGGACCCAGTCTCAAATTTTCTAGTTCTTCTATAATGATCTCTGTAGTATTTCCATGCTCGAACTGATTTTTAAATCCATCTTTCATCAAATCCCAAGTTGTAAAATGGTTCTCAGCAAATTGGCTGAACCATTTATATGCTAATCCTTCTAATGTGGTAGGGAAGAGTATCAAAAAGGCATCCTCCCTGCCCATTAAGCCTCTAGTCTTGCATAGTGCCAAAAATCTTCTAATATGCTCGTCAGGATCCTCCTGAGCAAGGCCTTTGAAAGAAGGAAATTTTATATTTAATCTTGACAGTAAGGTTTCCAAGTCTACCTGTCCCGCCATGCTCTTTACTGATGAGGTTGAAGAGAGTGGACTAGAGGATATTCTAACCACCTTCCTTCTTGTTTGCTTGCAGGTGACCCTCAATGTTTGGGACCGGGTTGCGGTCATGAGAGCTACTCATAGTCCACTTAATATGAGACACTTGATAAGAATATTTACCTTTTGGTTGATGAAGTAGCACTGTAGTACTGTTGACACTTGATCTCTTCTATGCCTTGCACTTGGTTTCTCCTAAGCTCAAATCTCTTTGGATGTCCCACCGGACATGCCAAATTTTGTTGGGGGATTCTTACACATGAAGGGATTTGAGTGTTTGTAGGAGAAAAGGGGAAGACCAAAAGAGAAAATACACACTGGAAGCCTCTGTCGATTGATTACAGTAAGACAAATACAAGGTTGAAGCACAATACAACCAATGCTTTTGTGCAAAATCCCACAGAGTGCTCAATTACAAAATACCACATACCCAAAGGACTTGTTGCTGCCGGCCTCCTCTGCACCAAACCTCCACCTTCTACAAGCCAGCTCTTGTGCACACCTTGCACCAAGCTTCCAATAAGGGGGAGGGATGGATACCTTCTGTCGGCACGCGCACACTTCAGTAAGACCTTGGGATCCTTGGGGGACAAGCTTAGTGTTGATATATTTAGGTAGTGATGTGTGTGAACACACTAGGAGTGCCGGGGCACTTTTTTCCCTCTTTAGGAGGTTTTTTTCCCCCGGCTTGTATATACGCATATTTCCCTAATGGGCTACTTATCTTTGTACATTCTCTAGTAATACATTCAGTATTGTGTGTTGTGCTCCAAGCTTCTTCTTCTTCCTTGTGTTGTTTGCGTGCTTCCGCAGACGTCTAACTCCAACAATTGGTATCAGAGCAGGTCGTCGCTTCATCTAGGGTGTCGTCGACACTCCTCCGTTTGCAGTCTCAGATTCGCACGAAATTTGGTGAGCATACTTAGGGTGTTTCAGAGATCTGAGCTCGTTTTGGCCTCCAAACGCACTATCACAGTGCTTGTGCAGGCTATTTTGTCTTTTTGTGCCAAAGGTATATACCAGTTTTTGTTCGGCAATTTAAGCGTCTCAAAGTCTGCTACAGGTCTAGCAGAACTCATCTAGGCAGTTCTGTTCAACTTTTTGAGATACATTCAATTTTTTGCATCAATGTATTATAGTCACCGGCCATGGCTGAAAGCAGTGATGTATTCTGTATGTTGGCTGTTGAGGATAAGTTGGATGGTACCAACTACCCATTGTGGGCTTATATGATGCGACATGTATTGGTTGCAAAAGGATTGTGGACCATTGTGCAGGGTGTTGAAAGACATCCTGTTACACCTTTGACTACAGGTACTACAAATACAAGTGTTGGAGCAGATGAAGATGGTGTCGAAGATGATATTCCGCAGATTCCTGTTCGTGCTGTTGTTTTTGCTACACCTACTGTAGAGCAGATTCACTGGGATGGCAGAGATGCCCAGGCACATGCATTGATAGCTTTGTCTATCAAACGTGCCATTATTCCTCATATTCGCTCTTGGAGAAAAGCTAAGGATGCTTGAGATACACTTACCACATTGTACCAAGCTAGGAATGAGGCTCGTGTTGCTTACCTCCGAAAACAGTTGGAGAGTGAGCACATGAATGAAGGTGATTCTATGGATAGTTTCCTAACGAAGATCAAAGATTTGAAGGAACAGTTGATTTCTATTGATGAGGTTATACCAGATAGCTCACTTGTGCAGACCGTTCTGAATGGTCTTCCTGATTCATATCAGAGTTTTGCTTCTACTCTTTGGTTCATGATGAAAGGTAATCTGAATGCCTTATCATTTGAGGAGTTAGTCTCTGTTCTGTTGCAAGAAGATCAGTCCAGGCAGAACATGTCCATTATGCGTGTTGCAGATCAAGCTTTCTTGGCGAGTCAGAAGGGCAAAGGAAAATGGAGCTCTTCTACTAGTAAGCAGAAATCTGCAAATGCTGCACATTCGAAGAACCAGGATAAAGATGAGAAGAAATCAGAAAAGCAAAAATTGTTTTGCAAGTACTGTAAAGGGAATGGTCATATCATAAAGAACTGTCCAAAACTGGCTGCAAAAGAGGCAAAGAAAAAGGAGGCTGGAATGGTTGTTGCAGAAGCCTCTACACCAAAAACAGAGTCTGCTAATCTTGTGCAGGAAGAAGAATGGGTGTTTACTACTGTTTGCAGTTTTGACCCATCTTCTCATGGGCAGTGCATGTCTGCAGTGGACTCAAATGTTTGGTACTTTGACAGTGGGGGACCAAACATATTACCTCAGAGCACAGTTTCTTCTCTTCACTCAAGCCTACCCCTACAGGGAATACTGTCACATATGCCAACAACTCCTCTTATCATGTTATGGGAGTTGCTAAGATCATTCTGACTACTGCTGATGGTAGTTCTTTCACCTTGTCAGATGCTTTATTTGTGCTAGGGATCAAGAAGAATCTGTTATCAGTTTCTACATTAGCCAAGATCGGCTTGGTTGTGAAATTTGTTGATGACAGATGTACAGTTCATGATCTGTCAAATGGCGATGTTATTATTGCTTCTGGCATTTTATGTCATGGGCTGTATAAGCTCATAGACTATGAAAGATCTGTGAATGATTCGGCATGTGCAGTTCATGATTCTCACGCTATGTCAGATGCAAAACTTTGGCATGCACGCTTTGGTCATCTCAATTTTGCTAGTTTGCTACGCTTGCAGAAATCTGATATGGTGTCTTTTTTGCCCAAGCTTGAGGCACCTGGAAAACATGTATGTGAAGGCTGTATTTTGGGCAAAATGCAGCATTCCTCTTTTCCAAAAGATGGTTTAGTTCGGGCTACGCAGAAATTGCAGCTTGTACATAGTGATGTCTGTGGTCCTATGCAGACACCTTCTTTTGGAAACTATCTTTACATCGTGACTTTCATTGATGATTTTTCCAGGCATGCATGGGTATATCCATTGAAGGCAAAGTCCGAAGTGTTTTTGTGCTTCAAACAGTTTTTGGTTTTGGCTAAAAATCTGTCAGCATGTAAAATGGGCTCAGCATGTAAAATGGGCACCCTCCGTTCTGATCGAGGGGGGGAATATATGTCTTCTGATTTTAATGCATTTCTGGTTGAACGTGGGATAAAACACTAGTTTACAATGCCGTATACACCTAACCAGAATGGAGTTGCTGAACGGAAGAACAGGTCACTCATGGAGATGGCGAGGTGTATGGTCAAGTGTCAGGCTTTACCATATAGTCTCTGGCTTGAGGCTGTCATGTGTGCAGCATATGTACTTAACAGGTGTCCCACTAAAGCACTGTAGTCTATCACTCCATATGAGGCTTGGCATGACCGCAAGCCATCTATTGCTCATCTGCGTGTTTTTGGTTGTTTGGCATATGCATTAGTGCCTGAACAACATCGTAGAAAATTGGATGATAAGGCAGTAAGATGTATTTTTGTTGGGTAGAGTTCTGAAATTAAAGGCTATCGTCTGTATCATCCACAGACTAAACGCATTCTGGTTAGTGGTGATGTTGTTTTTGTGGAAGATGCCATTCAGCCATTGCTTTCATGTACCAAGGAGACATCTGTTAGCTCCAAAGACATGTATGATACGCTGTGCCTCTTTTTACAAGTGGACAGTCTAGTGCTGGTCCTAATAAGGCAACTTCTGAGCCTTTGTAGGTTTCATATGATGATGTAGATCATTCCATTTCTGATGCAGATTTACATGATGCACTTGTTGATGAGAGAGCTAATATTGAGCAGGAAAAAACTATGCCAAAATGGCTGGTGCAGACTTTGTGTGACAGGAAATTAGATGCACGTTTGTCATATCATACTCGTCCAGGCTCTCATAGTGCCTCTTTTGCATCAGATTGCTATGTTATGGCTGCATCTAGTCTTTGTGATGAGAATGAGCCTGTTTTGTTTGATGAAACACAAAATTCAAAAAATTGGATGGCTGCTATGCAATCTGAATATAATGCTATAATGAAGAATGGTACTTGGTCTTTATGTGACTTGCCTCCTGGCAAGAAGGCCATTGGCACTAAGCGGGTATACAAGCTGAAGCGTAAACCTGATGGTACAGTGGACAGGTATAAGGCTAGGCTTGTTGCAAAGGGTTATGCGCAGGAAAGAGGCATTGATTTTGATGAGACCTTTGCACCTACATGCCGTATGACTACTGTTCAGAGCATTTGTGCACTTGCAGCCCATCATGGTTGGAATGTACATCAGTTGGACATTAAAACAACATTTCTGAATGGTGACTTGGATGAAGAAGTGTAAGTTTTTCAACCCCGTGGCTTTGTGCAAAAAGGGCATGAAAACCAGGTGTCCAGGTTAAAGAAGGCATTATATGGTTTAAAGCAAGCACCACGTGCTTGGTATGAGAAGATACATGCCTATCTGGTTGCACATGGTTTTGAGAACAGTCCAACTGAAAGCACCTTATATGTTAAGCATGCTGATGATGTGCTTCTGATAATTGTTGATGTTAACGACATGCTGCTCACTGGTCCTATTGAGAAACATATTGCTGATTTCTAGGCTGATTTGCATGCCTCATTTGAGATGTCTGCTTTGGGGCATTTGCATCACTATTTGGGCATTCATATTATGCAAGTTGATGGTGGAATGGCTTTTGGTCAAACGAAATATATTGACACATTATTGCAGCGTTTTCACCTTGAAGACTGTAAGCCTATTGCCACTCCTATGGAGACAGGTTTACGATTGAGTCTTCATGATGCTGGAGATGCATTAGATGTTGTTCTCTATCAGCAGGCTGTTGGATGCTTGATTTACTTATGCATTACTCGGCCAGATATTCAGTTTGTTGTCTCACAGATGAGCAGGTTTATGCATTGCCTAGGAGTCACGCATTGGAAGGCAGTTAAGTGCATCTTTTGCTACTTGAGTGGTACTCGGCTACTTGGGTTGTTTTATCCCAAGGGGGGATCACTACCGCTAGATTTGCATGCTTTTTTTTACTCAGATTGGACTGGTTGCTATGACACTCGTGTGTCCACCAGTGGTTTTTGCTTCATGCTTGGTAGCTCATGTATATCTTGGTTGAGCAAAAAGCAGCCTACTGTGGCCACTTCCAGTTGTGAGGCTGAGTATAGGGCAGCTTTCACAGCGGCTGTTGAGTGTGTGTGGCTCAGACGCCTTATGGCTGATTTGGTTGTTGGCTAGTCTTCTGCCACCACCATCTTCACTGACAGTCAGAGCACATTGGCAGTTGCGAGGAACCCTGTGTTCCATGCTTGCACTAAGCACATTGAGGTGCATTATCACTATGTGAGGGAGAGGTTCTCTGCTGGGGAGATCAGCTTGGCATATGTGCCCACGCAGGAGAACATTGCATACCTTTTCACGAAGGCTCTGCCTAGGGAGAAGTTTGAAGCTTTCCGCAAAGCTTTGGGCTTACTTCCTTTTGTGGAGTGATTTCCACATAGCTTGGCACTTCCTTATACATGAGTGCCAGCTCCTTGTTCACCGCATCACTCCCAGGGGGGATTTGTTGATATATTTAGGTAGTGATGTGTGTGAACACACTAGGACCGCCAGGGCACTTTTTTCCCTCTTTAGGAGGTTTTTTTCCCTCGGCTTGTATATACGCCTATTGCCCTAATGGGCTACTTATCTTTGTACATTCTCTATTAATACATTCAGTATTGTGTGTTGTGCTCCAAGCTTCTTCTTCTTCCTTGTGTTGTTTGCATGCTTTCGAAGATGTCTAACTCCAACACTTAGCACTCCTCTGCACCCTTCCTTGGTCACTCTTCATGCACACCTTGCACTTCACTTCTCTGCGTCGCACACTGTGTGTCTCTTGCTCTTCTGTCTCTTGCTCCACTTAGACTATGCTCCCTCTTGCTTACACTTGCATGGTCCAAGAATGGTCCTTGCCTTGATTTTAGTGTGTCGATTCATGTACGCTCCTAACTGCAAGAGTATCTTGGTGCTCACTTTGATGTCCCAAGATTGTCTTCACAAGTGGCATCCAATGACTCCCTATTTTTCCCTATAGTGACTTTAGTCTAAAACAAAATTTTTAATTGGGGGGACATACTTTCACTTCTGCGTACGCTGCCGCTTCACATACCTTCACATTTTCCTTTTAACTCTTCAAATGTGCACACAAGGGAGGGTTCACCTGAACCTTCCAAAACACTTTAAAAACACTTTAAAAACACTTTGAGCCTTAGGGAAATTAGAGAAATACCTCTGCAACTTGCAACCCTGTTTCTCCAATTTACCCTTTGTGGACAATTAATTGTGCACTACCTGTGCACTTTGACACCTGCATTTTAGCACTTTGACTTTGCACTAGTTGACTTTGACCTTGACCTTATTGACTTTGATCAATTTGACTTTGAACTTTTGACTTTGATTGCGGTTACTTTTGACAAATATGACTTTTATGGGCTCAACAGTAGCCATGATTAGATCTTCTATTATATGTACTATCTGGCCAATCTACATCACTAAATACTTTAAGTATAGTGTTAGAAATAAAATTATAATACAAGCCTTCATCAAAAGTTCCTTTACTATATGTGTTGTCAGGATCTTGCTCACGCTCAAACAGAGGTTACGAACGCAGAAAAACACACAGAGAATAGACGCAACAAGAGACGAGAAAGTACGCAGATTGGGTGCAATCTCCCCCCATACACTCTGTTTCGACAGTCCACAGAGTGTATGTATTTATAGGACTTTTGATTACGTCGAAAAGAGTGGTTACAAGAGGGCGGCTTCGAAAAGCAGGCGTGAAACTAAAAGTTGATAACTTTTACGGAAAGCCATTGCTTTCAATAACAGAAACTATGGTCTTCAATGACCCTTATTCTGACCATTACTTTTCTAACAATAGAACCTTCTACGCAGGTTTATTTACAAGCTAAATAATAATTATTCGGATTATTGATGTCTGCCCTTTCACGCTTTGCACGCTCCTCACGAACCTTCAGCTGCTATATAAAAACATCAAAAACATATTAATACATTAATAATTTAACATTTTAACAATGCCTTGTTCAATAATATACAACAATATGTTTGCATTCTTTGAGCTACAATCCAATGAGCTTTCTTAGGACCATGCATAAATTGTGATAGAACATCAAACGCATATGAAAGGCCTAGTCTTGTGAAGGTACCATATGTCAAACTACCTGGCAAACTTTTATACATCTTCATGTCTTTGAATTCTTCACCTCCATACCTGCTTAACTTATGATTTACCTCCAATGGGGCTATGGAGGGTCTACAATTTTCCATGTTGAATTTCAATAGTAATATCTTTCTTCTGTAACATACACTCCATATTGAGTGTAAATGATCTCCATGCCTAGGAAGTGAGATAAGTTTCCTAACTCACTTATCTTAAATTCTTTTTCCATTTGCTTCTTGAGCTTTTTGATTCCTTATCTATACTGGTAAGTATAACATCATCAACATAGATACAAATATATATGTACCCATCTTCACTTTCTTTCACTAGCAAGCTACTACCTACCTTTAAATCTTGATATCCAAGTTCATTTAGTAGTTCCAAGGCCTTGGGGCGTTCTTCAATCCATACAAAGCTCTTTTGAGCTTACACACACAATCTGGTCCATTTGGATCCTTAAATCCCTCTACTTGCTCCGTGTATACTTCATCTGTATTGTATACATTTAGAGAAGCAATTTTCACATCCAATTGTGATAAGATTCAACCTTTATAAGTTGCAATCGCTATCAATTTTCTAATGGTAGACATTTTCACCACTAGATTATAAGTTTCATCATAGTGCACACCTTATGTTTGAGCATATGCTTTGACTACTAGTCTAGCTTTGTATCTACACACCTTTCAATCTGCAAATCTTTTTGTTTTATACAACCATCTTCATCCAATTACCATTTGATTCCTTGTTCTAGGTACCAAGTCCCATGTATCATTTTCAAGTAGAGCATCATGCTCTTCCTTCATTGCTTTTTCCCAATTCTCTTTATCTTTAAATTCTACATATGTTGATGGTTCTTCATATGTTTGAAATATGCAAGCGTAGTCTTTGGTTTTAATATAAGAAGTTTCATAGCTATACCTTATAGTTTGCTTTCTTTCTCTTGATCACCTTCTTATTTTTGAGCTTCTTGAAGTTTCTCTCTCATGATGCTCTAGATCAAAACTTGGCCTATATTCTTCTCCAATGTGCATTTCATTTCTACGTCTATCATCATCACTTTCATCTTCATACACCTCCATCTTTGATTTTCCTTTCCTTGTTTACATGATTTCTTCAAAATTTGCATTAGTATTATTTGATCATGTATATCATGTACTTTTTTCATCAAATGTCATATCTTTAGATACAAGAAATTTTTTAATGGATGGAATCCACAAAATTTAACCCATTTGTTTGTCATCATACCTTATGAAGACATACTTCTATGCCTTGGGTTCTAGCTTATGTCTCAATTGACAGGGAACATAAGCATATGCTAACCATCCAAATATTTTGCAATGATCAAGAGGAGATCTCTTCCTGCACCATGCTTCACATGTTCATACTATCAAATTCTTTGCAAGATAACATATTCACAAGTTAGGTTGCAGTGCTAATAGCTTCTACCGATAAGTAATTAGGACAATTCTTTTCTTTAATCATGGATCTAGAAAAATCCACAAGAGTTCTATTCCGTCTCTCTACAACTCCATTCTGTTGTGGAGAGTACCTGCATGTTAGTTACCTTTTTATGCCTACATTCCATAAGTAGTCATTAAATTCTTTGGAGAAATACTCTCTAGGTCCATTTGATCTCAATCTTTTCATCTTTGGCATGTAATCCTTTTGTCATAAGCATGATAGTATTTGAATGTATTGAGCACTTTTGATTTATCCTTGATCACATTAGATTATGGGAAGATGAGGAATGATAATGAAAGCTATTAGCATGTGCACTGCTAATAAAAAAAGGGTTCAGATATTTTGTTTCGGACACAGGTATTGATGTTAAGGAAGCAATACTAAATCACTAAAGATCAGATTTATTGAAAGAAGGAAGACGTTCCAGATTTCATAAAGTCTCATATACTTTGAAGAATTCTAGATATTAGTGTTAAATCATCCAGGGGGTGATGAAACATGAAGACTTATTTTCAGCCATATGTGAAAGAATGAAGAATCATACCTACAGGTATTCCTATATTTCCTTTGTCAGTTTCTCTTTATGTTCTAGCTTTTTTAATAAGAAAGAAGAAGGAGAATGTCAAGAGAAAGTTCCTGTTAGGTGTTCTTATTCAGGAGAAAGTTCCAGAGTTCTATTGCAAAGAAATGGAGTTGCTAAACGAAAGAACAGGTCACTCATGGAGATGGCGAGGTGCATGGTCAAAAGTCAGGCTTTACCACATAGTTTTTGGCTTGAGGCTATCATGTGTGCAACATATGTACTGAACAGGTGTCCCACTAAAGTGTTGCAGTCTATCACTCCATATGAGGCTTGGCATGACCGCAAGCCATCTCTTGCTCATCTGCGTGTTTTTGGTTGTTTGGCATATGCATTAGCGCCTGAACAACAGCGCAGAAAATTGGATGATAAGGCACTAAAATGTATTTTTTTTGGGTAGAGTTCTGAAAGTAAAGGCTATCGTCTGTATCATCCACAGACTAAACGCATTCTGGTTAGCCATGATGTTGTCTTTGGGAAGATGCTATTCAGCCATTGCTTTCATGTACTAAGGAGACATCTGTTAGCTCCAAAGACATGTATGATACGTTGATGCCTCTTTTTACAGGTGGATAGTCTAGTGCTGGTCCTAATGAGGCAACTTCTCAACCTTTGCAGGTTTCATATGATGATGCAGATCATTCTATTTCTGATGCAGATTTACATGATGCACTTGTTGATGAGAGAGCTGATATTGAGGAGGCAAAAACTATGCCAAAATGGCTGGTGCAGACTTTGCGTGACAGCAAATTAGGTGCACCTTTGTCATATCGTACTCGTTCAGGCTCTCATAGTGCCTCCTTTGCATCAGATTGCTATGCTATGGCTGCGTCTAGTCTCTGTGATGAGAATGAGCCTGTTTCTTTTGATGAAGCACATAATTCAGAAAATTGGATGGCTGCTATGCAATCTGAATATGATGCTATAATGAAGAATGGTACATGGTCCTTATGTGACTTGCCTCCTGGCAAGAAAGCCATTGGCACTAAGTGGGTATACAAGCTGAAGCGTAAACCTGATGGTACAGTTGACAGGTACAAAGCTAGGCTTGTTGCAAAGGGTTATGCGTAGGAAAGAGGCATTGATTTTGATGAGACCTTTGCACCTACATGTTGTATAACTACTGTTCCGAGCATTTGTGCACTTGCAGCCCATCATGGTTGGAATGTACATGAGTTGGACATTAAAACAGCATTTCTGAATGGTGACTTGCATGAAGAAGTGTATGTTTTTCAGCCCCGTGGCTTTATGCAGAAAGGGCATGAAAACCAGGTGTGCAGGATAAAGAAGGCATTATATGGTTTAAAGCAAGCACCACCTGCTTGGTATGAGAAGATACATGCCTATCTGGTTGCACATGGTTTTGTGAACAATCCAACTGAAAGCACCTTATATGTAAAGCGTGCTAATGATGTGCTTCTGATCATTGTTGTCTATGTTGATGACATGCTGCTCACTGGTCCTATTGAGAAGCATATTGCTGATTTCAAGGCTGATTTGCATGCCTCATTTGAGATGTCTGATTTGGGGCATTTGCATCACTATTTGAGCATTCAGTTTATGCAAGTTGATGGTGGAATGGCTTTGTGTCAAACAAAATATATTGACACATTATTGCAGCGTTTTGGCCTTGAAGACTGTAAGCCTATTGCCACTCCTATGGAGACAGGTTTACGATTGAGTCTTCATGATGCTAGAGATGCATTTGATGTTGTTCTCTATCAGCAGGCTGTTGGATGCTTGATTTACTTATGCATTACTCGGCCAGATATTCAGTTTGTTGTCTCACAGATGAGCAGGTTTATGCATTGCCCAGGAGTCACGCATTGGAAGGCGGTTAAGCGCATCTTTCGCTACTTGAGTGGTACTCGGCTACTTGGGTTGTTTTATCCCAAGGGGGGATCACTACCGCCAGATTTGCATGATTTTTCTAACTCAGATTGGGCTGGTTTCTATGACACTCGTGTGTCCACCAGTGGTTTTTGCTTCATGCTTGGTAGCTCATGTATATCTTGGTTGAGCAAGAAGTAGCCTACTGTGGCCACTTCCAGTTGTGAGGCTAAGTATAGGGCAGCTTTCAGAGCGACTGTTGAGTGTGTGTGGCTCAGACGCCTTATGGCTAATTTGGGTGTTGGCCAGTCTTCTGCCACCACCATCTTCACTGACAGTCAGAGCGCATTGGCAGTTGCGAGGAACCCTGTGTTCCATGCTCGCACTAAGCACATTGAGGTGCATTATCACTATGTCAAGGAGAGGTTCTCTGCAGGGGAGATCAGCTTGGCATATGTGCCCATGCACGAGAACATTGCAGACCTTTTCACGAAGGCTCTGCCTAGGGAGAAGTTTGAAGCTTTCCGCAAAGCTTTGGGCTTACTTCCTTTTGTGGAGTGATTTCCACATAGCTTGGCACTTCCTTATACATGAGTGCCAGCTCCTTGTTCACCACATCACTCCCAGGGGGGATTTGTTGATATATTTAGGTAGTGATGTGTGTGAACACACTAGGACCGCCGGGGCACTTTTTTCCCTCTTTAGGAGGTTTTTTTCCCCGGCTTGTATATACGCCTATTGCCCTAATGGGCTACTTATCTTTGTACATTCTCTAGTAATACATTCAGTATTGTGTGTTTGTGCTCCATGCTTCTTCTTCTTCCTTGTGTTGTTCGCGTGCTTCCGCAGACGTGTAACTCCAACAAAGCCTATTGAGACACTTTCTTCCCTCTTTAGGAGGCTTACCCTCCCCACCTTGTACATACACCTATAACCCTAACGCGTTACTTATCTTTGTATATTTACTTGGTAATACATTCAGTATTGTGTGTTATCCTCCAAGTTTCTTCCTTTTCCTTGTATTGTTTGTGTGCTACCATAGACCTCAAACTCCAACAGGTAGTATCAAAGCAGGTCATCGTTTTATCTAGGCCATCATTGACACCCCTTCG
This sequence comes from Ceratopteris richardii, assembly GCA_020310875.1. Lineage (NCBI taxonomy): Eukaryota > Viridiplantae > Streptophyta > Polypodiopsida > Polypodiales > Pteridaceae > Ceratopteris > Ceratopteris richardii. The sequence goes on along the minus strand of CM035426.1, from coordinate 108,901,993 downwards.
ATCATAGTTTTAGAATCACATGAAAATTGGTAAGTATATTCAATGCAATCAGGAATTCAAAAGACCTTCACAATGTAGCATCAAAATTTAGATATGAGCTTGTTTCGGCCTGCTTCAAAGTTTGCTACAAATTTAACAGAGCTCGATAGGATAATTGTGTTTAACTTTTTGAGATATAGTCATTTTTTTGCATCAAAGTATTTAGTAAGTGGACATAGCTTAAAGCAATGATGTATATCATATGTTTCTATTGAAGACAAGTTGGATGGTACTACCATCATGATATATATGATGTGTGATATATTGATAGCAAAAAGATTGTGGAATATTGTGGCAAACTTTTTCTTTAAAGAATAATTAAAAGAAAAGGTCTTAGTTGTCACTACACCTCCACTTGGTTCCTTCGCCCTCCACATGGCATGCCATTCCAACAGTGTTATACTCTTGTGGTGCTTGAGGAAGGGGAAAGACTAAGGTTCACATTATCTTGCATATGTTTTGGGCCCTCATAGCTTTCAAAGCATGTTTTGAAGTACTTTTGGGATGATTCTTGGAGCCATTTTCGAGTATTTACACGCATATTCCTCTTTATACAAGTTCAATAACATCAAGATGAGTGTTCTTTGTACTTCTTGAGAACAAATATTGGGTTTTGGGGCTGTATTTTCAGCCACACTAGTAAATGTACAGGTTTCTTAAAAGGTTTTTAGTTCTAGTGAGAGTATGCATAACAAGTCTATGCACATGTTTGAGCCTGAAGGTCTCATTTGATAGACTTACAGGTGTTGTTGGCTAACCTTTGGGCTATGAATTCAACCTTTCAGTGCCATTTTATTGCATATATTGAGCACATACAAACCATGTATGCTTATGTGGATACTACTTATGTACATCCATGTGGTCATTGATATAGTGGTTACATTTTTGCATAAAGCCTTTGACATTGGTAAAGAGGGTCATGATGAGTTTTTCTTAACTAGAAGACACCCATATGTCAGAGTCTCTTTGGTGATGCAGGTTGAAGACTTACCTAGCCCTACCATAGAAGATGTATACTAGTTGTTCATAGGTGCCTGATAAACCTAGTTAGCTTCTTTTTGTTAATTGATTATATGCAATGTAGCCAGTCATTCACTATGCAAGTTCACACATCACTACTTGTAGTTTTATGAGATTTTGACACTAGTTATATGATCCTTTTGCAAAAGGGAATCTAGCAAAATTTTCTGAAATTTATTTATTTCATTAACTATATAATGGTCAATTTACTCCTTGATACACTTATTGGTGTTAGCACATTTATTCTCACATAATCCCTTTGGTTGGTCATTACTGATCAGTAATCCATTTTTTTTGGGGAGACTGTTGAATTCTTCCCATAATCAGACACTTGGCCATCCTTTGTTGAGCCTTAGTGGTGTTTGGAATCTTCTAGCTCCATTATCATTCTAGTTAGCTCTCTATCATCATGGCATCAGAGATCTTAGACATGTATAGTGGATCAACATCTAGTGCCAGTGTTCCCAAGAGGAGCTATAACTTGCAGGGAAGAGACCATTTTGAGATTCAAAAATTTGTTGGCACAAACTTTTCTCTTTGGAATAATCAGAGTGAAGATGTGCTGATTTAGAGGAGACAATGGAAGCCAATAAATGGAATCTCAAAGAAGCTTGTTGACATGGATGAAGATGATTGGGATGAGTTGGATGAAATGGCTAGGTCTACCAAACCATTGCACTTGGCAAATAATGTTTACTTTAGAGTATTGGACTGTGAAAGTGTAGAGGAGCTTTGCAATAAGTTATATAATACATATGAGAAAGAAACAACATCAAATAAAATTCACTTGATGAGAAAGTTATATGATCTTAGTATGAAGGACATAGATAGCATTGGTGCTCTCTCTCTCTCTCTCTCTATATATATATATATATATATATATATATATATATATATATATATATATATATATATATATATATATATATATATATATATATATATATATATATAACCTCAAAAAATGGAGATGGATAATGAAATGAAAGCAGTCATGTTGTTATGCACCTTGCCATCATCATTGGATATGTTTTGCATAGCTATAGGCAATAGTGCACTTGGTGGTAAACTGGTCTATTATGACATATGTGGAGCAATCTTGAGTGAGGAGATTCATAGAAAATCTATGGTTGCCACTCATATTGGAGTTGTATATAATGTTCATGATTCCTTTCAAGAAAAGAATCAGCAATGTAACAGGAGCAAAAACAAGGAAAAGAATGGTCAATGGAATAAGAGTAGAAGTTAATCAAGGAAGAGGGATATTGAATGCCATTATTGTCATATGAAAGGACACATGAAGGAAGGCTATTATGCATTAAAGAATGCTAAAGGTAAAGGATAGAATGTTGATGGGCATGTTAAACAACTACCTACACCATCTGCTTCCACCCTGAAGATTGAAGAAATCAATGCTCTTTTTGATGATGTTGATGCATTGACACTTGATAATAAGGTGCGGAATGAGGCTCTTATGGATTATTTGCTTTTTGACACATGGCTACTAGATTACGGTGCTTATTTCCATGTGACACCACATAGACAATGGTTCTCTAATTATGCAGCAAAGCCTCTTGGTACCATGAGACTTGGTGACTCTTACGAGTGTGACATTGTGGGGATTGGAGACGTGGTTGTGGAATTCATTGATGGTTCAAAATTTACTATGCATAATGTATGCCATGTACCTCAGCTATCACATAATTTGATGTCAGTTGGTACTCTCAACCCATAGCCCTAAATCCTAAACCATAAATCATAAACCCCAAACCCTAAACTAAAAATTGTAAGCCCTAAACTCCAAACCTAAAGCCAACATCCTTAACCCTAACCCTAAACCCTAAACCTATACCCTAAATCCTAGACCCTAAACCCCAAAAGTTAGACCTTAAAATCCTCAAACCTAAAAGGGTGAAAGCATGTTAATGGTTACAAAAAAGTGATGCCCCGGACATAGTTCATTAGCTGGCATGGAAAAACCCGATCCTTCTTAGCTGAACATCGTGCAATGGTTATTGAAAGAGGAGTAAAAGCAAGGTGGTGGGGTGAGAGTAGGTGGTAGTACACATGTTTGAGCGTGGAGCATTCATGACGTGGGTTTTTTTGCTTGCTCCAGGTTGGAGATTCCGCAGCAGTACCTCATCTCGCATGGGATTTTTTCTGCGTAGCTGATTGTTGTCTTTGGAAACCATACATTTGTTATGGAGCATGCAAGGCAGAAGTTTTCTTGGCTATTGTTTTGTTGATCATGTGTTGTTGTAACAAGTCACGATCTAATCTTTCAGTGATTGTCTTGATGGGTGATGGAAGACGTACATGCACAACACAAAATTGGAGGCTTTAATCAACTCTAAAGAATCGGTTCGCATTTGCTTTTGCTCATTACGCTTTAGGTTCCCTAACTTTCACGCTGCCAAGAATAGCGTCAACCTAGAAGCTCTATATTGGATATTATTAGCCCAAGTTGAAGTGGAAAATCGACTCCGTTAAGAGCCACAAACAGACTTTGGAAGCCACCACGAGCATGTATCCTTGGGACAAAAAAGACATTACAAAGCTTGATGCGATTTCTATGGGTTGCAGAGTAGGAATGCTTTTCCAACTCCCTGCGTGGAGAGTTCATGATGTGGGTTTTTTTGTGTGCTACATGTTGGAGAGTACGCCACAATACCTCATCTCGCCTGGGATTTTTGCTGCGTGCTGCATGTTGAGTGGGGAACAATGAGAGGGACTCCATCACTATAGGCTTTTTTGCTGTAGGCTGCGTCCTGAGTGGGGAATATTGATGACTATTTTTCTGTGTGCTGCATGTTGGAGAGTACACTGTAGTACCTCTTCTCGCCTGTGAGTTTTTCTATGTGTTGCATGTTGAGTGGGAACAGTGAGAGGGACTCCATCACTATAGGCATTTTTTCTCTGTGTTGCATCTTCGGTCTGTACAGATAAGTATTTTTGTGCATATCACATATTTTGGTTTGGAGATCATTCCTAAAAAGGTAATCCACCTCTTCATATTTGATGAAAAGAAGCATGACACCTTTATTGTGCAATAGTGTTTCTAATTACATTTAAGACAGCTAAACCTTGACTTAAGCCAACATTGGGTATGGTCAGATGGTGCAGATTCTCGTTGTAAAGATTGATGACATTGATTTTATGGTGATGTGTGGGCTCTGGCCCTTGCACATTTTGTACAATTCCCTCATTAATCTACTTTTTTCCTGTTCTCTAAAGAAAAGGAAGCTATATAGGAGTAACATCTGAGATTGTGGCTGATTGTTGCAGGTTTAAAAGTATGCCTAACAATGTCCATTTAGTTTCATATTGTTCATTCATTGTATCTAACATATGAGGTTTTGGATGATTGTTGTAGGTTTAAAAATGGTATAACAAGTCTACATACGTAAGTGATGGAGCACATAATGATATCAAATGAGCATACTGAATGTAAAGTCAATATAATAAAGTGGATTGATGAGTGGTAGATGTTATTGTATTTATGGTTTCTTCATCATTTGTAGTGTGTTGATGTAGGGCAATCTCAAACAAGAGAACTGATGGAAGTTTATACAATACCAGTAGTGGATAGTGATAAGCAAGCATTAAGATGTTATTGGAAAAAAAAGAAAAGGAAATATAGAGACACAATAACATCAAGGTCGGGCACTAATGTGGAGGGAAATGCTAATTGTAGTTCAAGCAACTTGGATGGCATTGTGGATAAGATCATCAAGTATTTTAAAAATCAAACTAGACACTTATGTTGTGAAGATACAATCAAGGCACTAAATAGGATGTTGTAGAGTCCATGTATTGGGCAATGTTTTGATGCAATGGGCAGTAACAAAGATCATGTAACATGTGCCCTTTTCATCAATCTTTGGAATACAGTGCAAAGTATGAGAAAGAATTTTGATGACATTGTGTTGAAGAGATCAACATTGATGATGGCTCTAAATAGTGATGCATATTCATCAACAAATCAGATAAATATTTCAAGACTTTCTAGGGTATTGGGAGTAAGCAGGAAAGTCATCTATGATACATTGGACGGTTAAGTATAGTTGACTCTGATCATAGTTTTTTTAAGGCAGCTGGTAGGGCAACACGTACCACATGTATCACACAAGAGGTCAAGGATCTGATTATCACGTTTTGGACAACAAAGAGCAGGGTGTCACCAAATAAGAAGGATATGAGCAGGACCCGACGTGGCAAAAATTAATATTTGGAGCATCCTGTTCACCTTCTTGATGTATCTCAGGTAATCCTATTGCAGTAGACTCAGATGTTTGGTACTTTGACAGTGGGGCAACCAAACATATCACCTCGCAACGTAGTTTTTCTCTTCACTCAAGCTTGCCCCTGCAAGAAATACTGTTAGATGTGCCAAAAACTCCTCTTATCATGTTATGGGAGTTGGAAAGATCATTTCGACTACTGTTGATGGTAGTTCTTTCACTTTGTCAGATGCTTTCATTGTGCGAGGGATCAAGAAAAATCTGTTATCAGTTTTTACATTAGCCAAGATTGGCTTGGTTGTGAAATTTGTTGATGAGAGGTGTATAGTTCATGATCTATCAAATGGCAACGTGATTATTGTGTTTGGCATTTTATGTCATGGGCTATATAAGCTCATAGACTATGAAAGATCTGTAAATGATTTGGCTGCAATACATGATTCTCAGGCTATGTCAGATGCAAAGCTTTGGCATGCACGCTTTGGTCATCTGGATTTTGCTAGTTTGCTATGCCTACAGAAATCTGAAATGGTGTTCTCTTTGCCCAAACTTGAGGCACCTAGAAAAACATGTTTGTGAAGGCTCTATTTTGGGCAAAATGAAGCATTCATCCTTTCCAAAAGATGGTTCAGTTCGGGCTACTCAGAAATTGCAGCTTGTACATAGTGATGTATGTGGTCCTATGCAGACACCTTCTTTTGGAAATTATCTTTACTTCGTGACTTTCATCGATGATTTTTCCAGGCATCCATAGGTATATCCATTGAAGTCAAAATCCGAAGTGTTCATGTGCTTCAAACAGTTTTTGCTTCTAGCTGAAAATCTGTCAGCATGTAAAATGGGCACCCTTCGTTCTGATCGAGGGGGGGAATATATGTCTTTTGATTTTAATGCATTTCTGGATGAACCTGGGATAAAACACCAGTATACAATGCCGTATACACCTCAATAGAATGGAGTGATTGAACAAAAGAGCGGGTAACTCATGGAGATGGCGAGGTGTATGGTCAAGAGTCAGGCTTTACCACATAGTTTCTAGCTTGAGGCTTGCATGTGTGCAGCATTTGTACTTAACAGGTGTCCCACTAAAGCGCTACAGTATATAACTCCATATGAGGCTTGGCATGACCGCAAGCCATCTATTGCTCATCTATGTGTTTTTAGTTGTTTGGAATATGCATTAGTGCCCAAACAACATCGTAGAAAATTGGATGATAAAGCAGTAAAATGTATTTTTTTTTGGTACAGTTCTGAAAGTAAAGGCTATCCTCTGTATCATCCACAGACTAAATGCATTGTGGTTAGCCGTGATGTTGTTTTGTGGAAGATGTTATTGAGCCATTGCTTTCATGTACTAAGGAGATATCTGTTAGCTCCAAAGACATGTATGATACTTTGTTGGCTCTTTTTACAGGTGGATGGTCTAGTGTTGGTCATAATAAGGCTACTTCTCAACCTTTACAGGTTTCATGTGATGATGCAAATCATCCCATTTCTGATGCAGATTTACATGATGCACTTGTTGATGAGAGAGCTGATATTGAGGAGGCAAAAACTATGTCAAAATGGCTAGTGTAGACTTTGTGTGACAGCAAATTAGATGCACCTCTATCATATCACACTCGATCAAGCTCTCATAGTGCCTCTTTTGCATCAGATTGCTATGCTATGGCTTCATCTAGTCTTTGTGATGAGACTGAGCCTGTTTCGTTTGATGAAGCACAAAATTCAAAAAATTGGATGGTTGTTATGCAATCTGAATATGATGCTATAATGAAGAATGGTACTTGGTCTTTATGTGACTTGCCTCCTGGCAAGAAGGCCATTGGCACTAAGTGGGTATACAAGCTGAAGTGTAAACCTGATGCTACAATTGACTGGTACAAGGCTAGGCTTGTTGCAAAGGGTTATGCACAGGAAAGAGGCATTGATTTTGATGAAACCTTTGCACCTACATGTTGTATGACTACTGTTCAGAGCATCTGTGCACTTGCAGCTCATCATGGTTGGAATGTACATCACTTGGACATTAAAACTGCATTTCTAAATGGTAACTTGCATGAAGAAGTCTATGTTTTTCAGCCCCATGGCTTTGTGCAAAAAGGGCATGAAAACCATGTGTGCAGGTTAAAGATGGGCATTATATGGTTTAAAGCAAGCACCATGTGCTTGGTATGAGAAGATACATGACTATCTGATTGCACATGGTTTTGAGAACAATCCAATTGAAAGCACCTTATATGTTAAGCGTGCTAATGATCTACTTCTGATCATTGTGATTTATGTTGATGACATGCTGCTCACTAGTCCTCATCAGAGGCATATTGTTGATTTTAAGGCTGATTTGCATGCCTCATTTGAGATGTCTCATTTGGGGCATTTGCATCACTATTTGGGCATTCAGTTTATGCACATTGATGGTGGAATGGCTTTGTGTCAAACGAAATATATTGACGTATTATTGCAGCGTTTTGGCCTTGAAGACTGTAAAACTATTGCCACTCCTATGGAAACAGGTTTACAACTGAGTCTTCATGATGTTGGAGATGCATTTGATGTTGTTCTCTATCAGCAAGCTATTGGATGTTTCATTTACTTATGCATTACTCGGTCGGATATTCAGTTTGTTGTCTCACAAATAAGCAGGTTTATGCATTGCCCAGGAGTCAAGCACTGGCAGGCGGTTAAGCGCATCTTTTGCTACTTGAGTGTCGGTAACCAGCTACTTGGTTTGTTTTATCCCAAGGGGGGATCACTACCGCTAGATTTGCATGGTTTTTCTTACTCTGATTGGGCTGGTTGCTATGACACTCGTGTGTCCACTAGTGGCTTTTGCTCCATGCTTGGTAGCTCATGTATATCTTGGTTGAGCAAGAAGCAGCCGATTGTGGCCACTTCCAATTGTGAGGCTGAGTATAGGGCAGCTTTCACAGCGACTGTTGCGTGTGTGTGGCTCAGATGCCTTATGGCTCATTTGGGTGTTGGTCAGACTTCTGCCACCACTATCTTCACTAACAGTCAGAGCGCATTGGCAGTTGCGAGGAACCTTGTGTTCCATGCTCGCACTAAGAACATTGAGGTGCATTATCATTATGTCAGGGAGAGGTTCTCTACTGGGGAGATCAGCTTGGCATATGTGTCCATGCAGGAGAACATTGCAGACCTTTTCACGAAGGCTCTGCCTAGGGAGAAGTTTGAAGCTTTCCACAAAGCTTTGGGCTTACTTCCTTTTGTGGAGTGATTTCCACATAGCTTGGCACTTGCTTATACATGAGTGCCAGCTACTTGTTCACCGCATCACTCCCAAGGGGGATTTGTTGATATATTTAGGTAGTGATGTGTGTGAACACTCTAGGACCACCAGGGCACTTTTTCCCTCTTTAGGAGGTTTTTTTCCCCCGGCTTGTATATACGCCTATTACCCTAATAGGCTACTTATTTTTATACGTTCTCTAGTAATACATTCAATATTGTGTTGTGCTCCAAGCTTCTTCTTCTTCCTTGTGTTGTTCGCGTGCTTTCGCAAACTTCCAACTCCAACACTCTTCTATATTAATATTCTTTTTTTTTGTTCTCTCAAAAAAAGAGTGTGGCTTAGTTCAGTTGGATTGGCTCTTCGCCTCTTGAGGCGGGGGCAGGGGTTCAATCCGTGGCTATGGCAAGACACTATGTAACTCTTCTAACCCTTGCTTTGTGGGATACGGAGGGTCCCATGGGTACTATGCCCGTTCACTTGTACAGTTGCAATTTCAAAATTAAAGTCTGAGGGAGTAGGCTTAGGCTGAACCTCCATTTCAAAACGAAAAAAGAAAAGCATGGCAGCTTACCCCTCTCAAAACAAAACACACACCCCTGAAACAGATGAATTGATGTGCAGGTGGAAGCATGATTTGGGAAGCAAATGCCATTTATGTTCCATTGGAATAGTTTGAATCCACCCATAGACTTAAAAGTTTTTTTTTTAATTGAAAATAGGGATTAAATTAAATTTAGGAAATATTGTATAGCTGTGCAGGGGGGAACCCCTCTTGGGGCAATACATCTTAGAGAGAGTGACTCTCCACTGTTGGTATCTAACATTACATATGATTTTTGAATACATGGCTTGATGCATAGGAGCATCAGAGATACTAGAAAGGTAGGCCTATCCAGCAAACTTCATTTCTTTCCAACAGTTGTGAATTTGATTCCTACCATCTTTAAAGCATCTTTTATTTCTTCCAACCCAGATGTTCCATATTATTTTTGCTCTCCATGTGTGCTCTCCATAATATTTGTAGTGGTTGCACTTCTCTGTGGCTTTCAGGAGCATCTCCCTCTGATCCATAAGCACCTGTTTACAACCAAGAGATAAATCAGCAATGTCATTAATGAAGAAAGTATCCACATTGTCCTGCTAAGACATAAGGCTATTCTATGAGTTAAAGCCTTTTTTCCTGCACTTATTCATCTTAACAGGCAAAGGAGAAACTTCTTAGCATTCACCCGTCCAGTACATAATGAGTCCTGTGACAAAAACCAGATATTAGAAGCAAACACTGGATTTGAGGTATAACCCTCTTTAACTTTCATCCAGGCATAGAAATACGTCTAATAATTCCTTGTCCAATTTTATCTTTGACTAACCATCCCAGAGCATCACTAGAAATAGCAAACAGAAGAGGAGCAAGGGGACAACCCTGTTTGATAGATCTATAAAGATTGAAGGGTTCAGAATTAGAACCATTCATAGCCACCCTAGAGTTGGCATCACTCAGTGTTTTTGTCTGTAATCTCGATTATGTCTGTAATCTCGATTATGTATGTAATCTCGATTATGTCTGTTGTTAGTAAATGTCCAAAATACTCCAGCTATCACAACATCTCTAACAATTTTTCTAGTAAACCTTGTAGAATGAAACAACGCGAACGTCATGGATAGGTGATTATCCTCTCAAACCCTCGACCACGGTTCATATCCCCAAATTGGCAGCGGTGTAGATCGCAGAGATTTTTTATGCTTTTACTTTATTAAAAATCACGCAAACAATGCACAACGCCCGGACAGTTTTAACGATGTTTTTCAAATTTGATCGCTATTCGATTGTGCTTTATCTGGTCGTAGCGATCGTGGAGACTTTGCTTTATTATTGCTTTTCAAGATAGAAGCTCTACTATATAAGAGACTACTTGGGCTCATTATATTCATCCTTCACCTAGTTTTCAACACAAGCCTTGTTTGTTACATTTGTACATTCACTCTTCCATCTATTTCTCATCACATAGAGTGGTTGAGAGTTTTGCTCCCACATTGTACATTGAACATTGGTATATATGATATTATGAGTAAGTGATGGCTTACGTAACACCTTACACATGTCGTCTATTCTTTCTCTATCTTTATCTCATCATTTGTATGATTAAGTTGTGGTATGTTCATGTTTTGTCAATTGGAAGATTGCTAGATTCTATGTTGTATATGCTGGACCTATAGCTTGTACCAATATGACATTTCAGGGGGGTTGTTGGAATCAATATCCTATTGGTTCATTCTATAGGTCAAGATTCAATATCCTCTTGGTCCATTTTACTCAAGTTGTTCTTGAGGAATCCATGGGCAGACAGAGCGTATATACAACACTGATTATCCCTTGTACGCACAACGGCGACTGGCGCCTTGGTTAAAGGAAAGTATTCCTAGTCCACCCAGTAGGGTTCAAAACCCAGCGGGCGCAACTGGCAGTTCGTGAATACTTTTGGATAGCTTTTGCTTTATTAAAAGCTCACCACGGACAACAGCGGACAACGTTTCCAGATTGCGAAGAAGACGGACGGAGTGTTTTCTTTTCGCGTAGCGATCGTGGCTTTATTGATTGATTTATTGGAGGTGCTTTTCAAAGTTGTACAAATACTATATAAGAACAAGTTGGGTCACTCTCTAAGCATCCTTCACCTAACTTTCAACACAAGCCTTGAGCTTGGACCTCAATAGAGGTGGTGTTTCGTCTATCACATGGGGCAGCCATGGTGCTAACTTGAAGCATGTTGAGGAGCAGCTATGGAGTTCTTCTTGGAGATTCTTCTTGGAGAAGATGAAGGGTGTGCTCACACTCTAGCTCATGGAGAGGAGGTTATCTCTTGTTGGAAAACAATGTTCCTATTGGTCAAAGTTGGTCAAACTTGCTCACAGATAATAGCATGTGTAGCTTGTGTTCTTAGTCCTTGTACACACAAGCAGATGGACGCGATCAACATCTATAGAACTCTTTTGTAGTTCTTGTACAACAGAACAACGTGGGTGCAATGGTTGGTCTATAATCCTCTCATGTTGCCCACTAGAGTTCGAATATGACGGACTGCAGCAGCTGCGTCGACTAATGCTTTTGCTTTAATTAGCGGCAGCGAAGACGGACGGATTTTTCGTGATTGATTTTTCTTAGCGATCATACGATCAAGTGATTTATTCGATCACAAATTTTATGCTTCATTATAGCTTTTGGAGAGCTCTTGGAGGGGAACACAAACACTATATAAGTACATGCTTGGCTCATTGTCTTTCATCCTTCACCTAACTTTCAACACAAGCTTGGAGCTTGGACCTCAATAGAGGTGGTGTTTCCTCTAGCACATGGGGCAGCCATGGTGCTAACTTGAAGCATGTTGAGGAGCAGCTATGGAGTTCTTCTTGGTGATTCTTCTTGGAGAAGATGAAGGGTGTGCTCACACTCTAGCTCATGGAGCGGAGGTTATCTCTTGTTCATGGCAAGAAGACTTGGTCATTAGCAGCTTGATGGTGAGGATCGGCATTAGCAGCTTGATGGTCATTAGCAGCTTGATCAACAAACCCTCATCTAAACTTAGGCTATGGAAGACCCTAAGTTAGATACGCATGTGAAAAGATCACATACTTAAAAAGTAGCAAAGAATGCTAACAAGTTTGCTGCCAAAAATCCTCAAACTCATTTGAACACACCTTCTCAAACACCTCATCCAAATATGCATAAAGCATATACGTACTGATTCTCTTGTACCTATGCCGAATAGGACTCCTCTTGATATGGATGCCACTGCCTCCATAAACTCCAAGTAGTACCTGTGTGCATAAAGAGAATATGTGCTTGAATACTTAACATAAGATGTAAATCTTATGTTAACCTCCAATGTCTTTGAAGTAGCCCGACACCTTCTTGTAGAAGAAAATCTTCAACTACAACATATAGACGGCCGATCCTCACGATCAAGCTGCTAATGACCAAGTCTTCTTGCCATGAACAAGAGATAACCTCCTCTCCATGAGCTAGAGTGTGAGCACACCCTTCATCTTCTCCAAGAAGAATCACCGAGAAGAACTCCATAGCTGCTCCTCAACATGCTTCAAGTTAGCACCATGACTGCCCCATGTGTTAGACGAAACACCACCTCTATTGAGGTCCAAGCTCCAAGCTTGTGTTGAAAGTTAGGTGAAGGATGAAAGACAATGAGCCAAGCATGTCCTTATATAGTGTTTGTGTTCCCCTCCAAGATCTCTCCAAAAGCTATAATAAAGCATAAAATCTGCAATCGAATAAATCACTTGATCGTATGATCGCTAAGAAAAATCAATCACGAAAAATCTGTCCGTCTTCGCTACCGCTAATTAAAGCAAAAGCATTAGTCGACGCCGCTGCTGCAGTCCGTGAGATTCGAACTCTAGTGGGCAACATGAGAGGATTATAGACCAACCATTGCACCCACGTTGTTCTGTTGTACAAGAACTACAAAAGAGTTCTACAGATGCTGATCGTGCCCGTCTGCTTGTGTGTACAAGGACTAAGAACACAAGCTACACATGCCATTATTTGTGAGCAAGTTTGATCAACTTTGACCAATAGGAACATTGTTTTCCAACAATCCCCCTTGCAATGTCATATTGGTACAACCTAGATTGAATCTGCAAACAAGCTGCAAACGATCACAAGCTTCAAGCTTGTACTCCCGCATTTCAGAACTGACCTTCAAAATTGAATTTGTCTTTCCTTCAAAAAAACCTAAATTTGCTGAATATGAACCATAATACCTGAGAAAATATGCAAACTAGATATCCAATAGTGTACACATCAAGCAATCACTCCTTGACAACAAATATAGCATGAACTGTCTCCGAATCTGCTATCTCATGTATTCAAAAACCTGAAAACATACACTAGGATCCATATATTTGCATTTACCTTCCAAAAAGATTTCTTAACTTAGTTCTGTTGTGTCATGTAAATACACTAATCAAGAACTGAATCCTGGAACCTGTGACTGACAACTCACAACTTAGTGTATTATGAACATTCCTGGTTCATTTCTGACTATTCTCAAGTCAAGTCAACTCAATTCATCTGAAATCAATTGATGAGTCTCATAAAAAGATCATATCTATGATGTCATCATGTCTTCATCCTTAAATTCTTCATACCTCTTTCCTTCAGAACCTAGTATAAACATAAATGTGCATACTTTCTGAAACATCAAGCTTCTCTTCAATAGAACTCTGGAACCTTCTCCTGAAGAGGAACACCCTAACAGGAAATTTCTCCAAACATTCTTCTTTTTCCTTCTTCTTTCAAAGCTGGAACATAAAGAGAACCTGACAAAGGAAATATAGGAATACGTGAAGGTATGAATCTGCATTCTTTTACATATGGCTTGAAAATAAGTCTTTATGTTTCATCACCCCCCTGGATGACTTCACACTAGTATCCAGTATTCTTCAAATATATCAGACTTTATGAAATCTGGAACGTCTTCCTTCATAAATCTGATGTTCAGTGATCAATACCTGTATCTGAAACAAAATCTCTAAACCCTTTTTATTAGCATTCTACATATACCAATAGCTTTCCCTGTCATTCCTCAGCTTCCCAAAATCTAGAGTAAGGTTAGATGATCTATCATAAAAACCTTGTTGAAAGCATTTTTGGATTCATAACCTCTTGTAACATAACAAGTATCTTCTTCTATCTCTCTGTAACACAAATCTGATAGAATCTGAATCTTTGACTTACTTCTTCTAATGCTTAGAATTTTCTCAAACAAAGGATAGACAATTGACTCATAAATACTTAAGATCTTCAAGACCTTCAAGATCTATCCAAGATCTTACAAGATCATATGAGATCATCCAAGATCAATGATCTTTCTTGTGTAGAATCTGCTCTCACCAAACCTTCATGACTGAATGTTTGATTGCTACCTGAATGTCTCCAAGTGTCCATGCTTTTTATAAAGTTGTAAAAATCTTCTTTAAACAAATTCTTTCCAAGAATCTGCAACTCCTACTTGAAATATAAGTGGAGAAAACTTCTCACCTTGAGAATTCCAAAAGTTGCAAGTTGATACTTCATCTTTTAATTCTACCTGGGTGAAATGTGGCAGTACCTGCTTGACTTTCTTTTGGCTAACTCCCCTTCTCAATCAAGTGAAAGGATCTGATGGAACACCTTTTTGAATACAAACATGTATCCAAAAGTCTGGACAATCATAGAAAGTAGATTCTTCATTGACTTGTACATCAACAATCTGAATTTTCTAAAGTTTTTTGAAAATACTGAATATGCTGAATATGAGGTAACTTTTCCAAACATAAAACCTCAACCCAAGTCTTCATCATCTGCTACAAAAAAATCTCTTTTACTTTAAGAGTTAGATAAAGAAGAAATATACTTCTCTGCAACTTGTCATATACCAAGTAGCTCTATATTGACACTCCAAGAATTCTTTGAGGGAACATATAAGCTGCCTGCTTAAAAACTTCAACTAAAACATAACTCATACACATATGAGTCACAAGTTATATCTACTGCTTTTTCTTTCTCTCAATGCAATTGTTTGTCAAATCTACTAAATAATGACCAAGTGTAATGCAAAACAAGAAACCGCTTCTTCTTTAGAATTTCTTCACAAGATGTTCTCGTAGACTTGTCTTTGGGTGTAGACGATAAAATAGGAAAAGTATATGGAAAATATATGAGAAAAGGAAGCCTTACTTTTCTTTTGGAAATGATGGACTTTCTTCTTCTGCATCTTTCTTCCACCTGATGATGATGTCAACGTCTTCAAACTTCTCTTCCATACCTTTTGTTCTCTTCATCTTGAAGTAGCAAACACTCTTGACCTCTTCAAATGAACTTTTCTCTTCCTCTAGTGCTAAGAGTAAGAGACAAAACAAACATGGTATACAAATGGAAGTGAATATAGAAACATGTTTTATCATCTCCTCATATCTCTGAATGAAAATTCTGCTTCAAATGTCTGAAACAACTAGATTCACCAATCTTTTGTCTGAATGATGAATTACCCTTCTAGAGTTACCTTCTCTAGATACATTTGTACCTTGATATCCAACCAACTTACAACAGAAATTTGGCTGAAAACAAAAAACTCATCCCATCTCCAAATTTGTCTTCTTAGATGAACTTTCTTGCCATGAAAGAGATCTCTCAAAACTCTCTAGAAAAAAAACCTCTAGATACCTATTTTGATGTAGCCTTTAACTTTCAAATGATGACAGCATATAAAAGCATTCCTTGAATTTCTTCAAATCTCTTCATAATTGCTCTTCTAAGACTTACCTGCAAATGATAATCTGATAGTAAAAATTGATACCTGTGATTTGATGTCGATATGATTTCTTCATCTTCTCTAAACCATTGTTCTTCCTTGAATTTGAAGTAGTCTTCCTTCATCAAGTCTTTGTCTTCAAACAATACTTTTGTAAAGTATTTGCATACTCTTCCAAAAATATTCGACTGCTAACAGATCATCAACTTCATACTCCACACTGATGAATACACATGTAACTGAATTGCCTAGTTCTCAAATCTCTACTCATCTAGATTAAGTGTGTATGTCAAATGTCAAATGTTAGAAGATGCCCTTAAATCATATGTTGTAAATCTGGAATTCTCGAAAACCTGAGAATATGAATGAGCCTGAATGCATTGATGCCAAAGTCCTAAAGCTTTGAAACCAAAACCTTAGTGCTTTGATACCAAATGTTGGAAATGAGGTAGGCCCTTGGCTCATGTCACAGGTCCATGGTTCCATAGGTCCAGCATATACAACATCGAACTTAGCAATCTTCCATATTGACAAAACATAAACATACCACAACTTAATCATACAAATGATGAGACAAAGGTAGAGAAAGAATAGACGACATGTGTAAGGTGTTACGTAAGCCATCACTTACTCATAGTATCATATATACCAATGTTTGTGGTATGTTCATGTTTTGTCAATATTGAAGAATGCTCGAATTAATGTTGTATATGCTGGACCTATGGAACCATGGACCTGTGACATGAGCCAAGGGCCTACCTCACTTCCAACATCTATAATCTCGATTATGTCTATAATCTCGATTATGTCTATAATCTCGATTATGTCTATAATCTCGATTATGTCTATAATCTCGATTATGTCTATAATCTCGATTATGTCTATAATCTCGATTATGTCTATAATCTCGATTATGATCTCGATGTATTCCATGATATATAGACAAAATGTCTTCATCAAGAGGAACTAATCTGTAAATATGCATACTCAATACGATTTGGGGCTATTAACCATTTCCAAAGTTGATCACAAAGAGTTCCTGATAGATAGTTAAGTCTTTCACTGATTTTCATCTTTGGTAACATTAGACAACATCTTCTAATGTTGTAAAATAAATTGTAAGCAGTAGTATCAATTATTAATGTATTTTCAAGTCCATACTCCACATTCTTGTCCCAAAAATGAGCCAGTTTCTTGAAATGGATTGAAAATTTCCAAAAACACTGATTCCTCCCCCAAATATCCATAAATTTCCTCCTAAACTCCGAGAAGATTGTATCAATACATTTGTTGACCTCTTCTAGAGCATATCCACTACAAATCTAGACATTGAAATGTTCAAGGCACCATTGAAGAAAAGCATTACTATAAGGAAAGACCTGCTTACTTCGGATATTCATAAATACTTCAACTTCTAGAATCAGAGCCCTAGGTTGTAAATCCTTGTGAATAGGTTTCAATTCCTGCATCTCCTCCTTTGTCAAGCCATGTCGAATCTTTGGAGGGTCCCTTTCTATCTCAATAAATTCCGGTTCCATTATCACATGATCCAACCTCTTTCATTTTTTTGACTTGCCTAGTATTTGTTTAGGCTTTTGATTGCGTTTTGGTGTAAACACTAGTATAGGATTAGTTTGAGTTGAAACTGATACTTTTTGCTCAACTGTTGTTGCAAAAAGATCAGTTTGAGTTGAAATAAGTACTTGCAAGTAGTCTGCCACCTTGTAATTGGGTGCAAATGGCTTGGCTTCTTCTGTCGTTTCATAAGTACTTGCAATTTTTTTTTTGCATTTGCCATAAACTGCACTAGAGCGGCATCCTCTTGTACATGAACACCTACAGCCTTTGTTGGGGATCTACACATGTCAGAAACTAAGGCTAGGTTACAATAGTTTTGCTTTGAGGAGGTTTCATTTGTAGCATTCGTTTGAAGAACATCTCCATTTGGACTCTGATTAGGATCAAAAGTTGGATTTTGTAGATGACCTTTGTTTGAACAAACAACGCGATCATTATCAACTACAGAGTTGTGACTAGCTAGATGAATATCTGAGCTGCTAACTGGATCAAGAACATTCTCAATGATTCCATCTAGACCACTATGAAAGTCAATGCATGTGGACTCTGCATCATGCATGTTGTAAATTGGACAAGGATCCACACTAGCATCCATTGCAGACAGTCTTTGGAGGAAGGATGGAATATTTTCTTTCTCTTTCGATGATGAAGATTGGGCATAAGTCTCACTTTCAACGAATGGTGTACGTCCAACATTCTCACTTGTCCCAAGCTCCCTATCGTATGCAGCATCAACATTGTTGGTAATTGTTCCTATTGAGGTACGAGCAACTACTTAGCACAATGAAACCAGCTACATTAGTGTTCCACTAGAAGGTTAAAGAGTAAGAAAGAGATAGTTGATGGATGACTTATTGCAAACAACTAATGAAAAACTAGATCTTTAGTAATCGTGAATTAGTAACAAGCTAATTAGTAATAGCTAACTACTAACAACTATCAAACAATCACCTACTTAGTAATAGCTAATTAATAACAAGCTAATTAGTAATAGCTAATTACGGACAACTAACCAAGAACTAGTTACTTCGTAATAGCTACTTAGTAATGACTAATTCATAATAGCAAATTAATAATAGCTAATTAATAATAGGTAATTAGTAATAGCTAATTAGTAAGAGCTAATTCGTAATAGCTAATTCTCCATAGCTAATTAGTAATGGCTAATTTGTAATAGCTAATTCGTAATAGCTAATCAATAATAGCTAATCAGTAATAGCTAATTAGTAATAGCTACTTATTAATAGTTGTCAATAATAGATAATCAATAATAGCTAATTAGTAATAGCTACTTATTAATAGCTAGTTCATAATAGCTAATTCATAATAGCTAATTCGGAATAGGTAATTCATAATAGCTAATCAATGATAGCTAATCAGTAATAGATAATTAGTAATAGCTAATTCGTAATAGCTAATTCGTAATCACTAATCAATAATAGTTGATTAATAATAGCTGACTAGTAATAACAAATTAGTAACAAGCTAATTAGTAATAGCTAACTACTAACAACTATCAAACAATCAGCTACTTAGTAATAGGTAATTAGTAACAAGCTAATTAGTAATAGCTAATTACGAACAACTAACCAAGAACTAATTACTTCGTAATAGCTACTTAGCTACAATCTAATTAGTAATGGCTAGTTCGTAATAACAAATTTTTATACCTAATTAGTAATAGCTAATTGGTAATAGCTAGTTAGTAATAGCTAATTAGTAATAGCTAATTCGTAGTAGCTAATTTGTAATAGCTAATTTGTAATAGCTAATCAGTAATAGCTAATCAATAATAGTTAATCAATAATAGCTTATTAGTAATAGCTAACCAATAATAGCTAATCGATAATAGCTAATTAGTAACAAGATTATCAGTAATAGCTAATCAGTAATAGCTAATTAGTAATAGCAATTCATAATAGCTAATTAGTAATAGTTACTTAGTAATAGTTGATGACTAACAAACTAAATCTGAATTCATAATAGCTAATTCATAATAGCTAATTAGTAATAGGTGATTAGTAATAAGCTAATTAATAATAACTTACTAATAAGCTAACTAAGAGCTAGCTACTTAGTAATAGCTAATTAGTAATAGCTATGACGAATTAGCTATTTAGTTATAGCCACTTAGTAATGGCTACTTAGTAATAGCTAATTAGTAATAGCTATGACGAATTAGCTATTTAGTTATAGCCACTTAGTAATGGCTACTTAGTAATAGCTACTTAGTAATAGCTACTTAGTAATAGTTACTTAGTAATAGCTACTTAGTGATAGCTAATTATTAATAGCTAATTGGTAACAAACCAATATATTAATAACTATTTCTAACAACTAATTAACGACCAGCTACTTGGTAATAGCTAATTGGTAACAATTTAATTATTAATAGCTAATTACTAACAAGTAACCCAGAGTTAGCAACTTAGTAATAGCTAACTAGTAACACGCTAATTAGTTACAAACAACTAACCATAACCATATACTTAGTAATAGCTAATTAGTAACTAGCTTATTAGTAATATCTAATTAGTAACTAGCTTAGTAGTAATAGTTGATTACTAACAACTAACTAAGAACCAGCTACTTTGTAATAGCTAAGTGGTAACAAGCTAATTAGTAATAGCTAATTACAAACAACTAACCGGACTAGGTACTAAGTAATAACTAACTAGTAACAAGCTAAATAGTAATAGCTAATTACTAACAGTTAACTAGGAACGAGCTACTTAGTAATAGCTAATTGTTAGCAAGATAATTAGTAATAACTTAGTAACCTCGTAATAGCTAACTAGTAGCAAGCTAATTAGTAATAGATACTAACAAGTTATCGAGAATCAGCAACTTAGTAACTAGTAATAATCTAATTAGTAATTAGATACTTAGTAACAAGTAACTAAGAAAAAGCTACTTAGTAATAGGTAACAAGTAGCAACCTAATTAGTAATATCTAGTTACAAACAACTAATCAAGAAGCCACAGCCATGGATAAAAAGTAATATTATTAATATCAATCAACACGACAAGCTTACGTTTGTGAAAATGGAATCCACCATGAAAGAATCCAGAGATTGTTGGCCTCTTACCACTTTATGGTTGCTCATGTCCTTGAGTTTGGGAATGTTGATATGTCCAAACCTTTTGTGCCAAACATCGATTTCAGCAATCCTCTTGTTTCCAAACTAAATATACATCACCTTTCCATGTGGTTGTTGAATGTCCAAAGTGAACATCCTACCTTCTTTCCTTCCTTGAGAAATGACCTTGAATCCTTCTTTTGGATTATTTATAAAGCAACCTTTTTCATTGAAGATAACATGATATCCTTTCTCTACCATTTGTCCTACTGAAATGAAATTCTTTGCAATAGTAGGAACATGAAGAACATCAGCCAATACCTTCTTATCTCCAAGATTGATATCTCCAACATGCTCAATTGAATGTTGAGTTTCATCACTAGTCCCCACACATCCTTTCCCACTTGGAGCTTGTAGCTTTGTGAATAAATCTCCTTGGCATGTCATATGGTTGCTGCAACCTGAATCTATGAACCATTTTTTATCATCAATTTTTGGGTTGTTGTACTCATGCTTCATGGTAAGCATGGTTTGCTTGTCTCCTTCACTTGATGTACTCGCATAGTTGTTTTGGCTCCTTTGGTTGCCTCCATTCAGCCTTCCATTCTTTTGCCAACAATCATTTGCATAATGTCCTAGTTTACCACAATGATAACATGTTATACCTTTATGAGGATTGTATGAACCTCGACCTCTTCCTCTATTTCTTCCTCGACCTCTTCCTCTATTTCTTCCTCGACCTCCTCCATGTGTGTTGTCATTTGAATTGTCCTTGTTTTACTCCGAGTTTTGTTGGCTGAAATTTGCATTGTTGTAGCTTCTTCCTCTTCCTCTTGAGCCTCCTCTTGAGTTCCTTGCTCTACCTCGTCCTGCATATAACATTTGACTATGGCTGTCCTTACCTTTTTTGTCTTCTCCTTGTTGAACAACCTCTTTAGCCACAAGATTTGGTTTAATCTCGTCGAATGTTGGGAGAGGATCTCTATAAAGACTGTTTGTGATGAGGGGCTTCCACTTTTCTTCACTCCTCAAGCCATTGAGGGCTGTTTGGACGATATCTTCCTCTTCTATCTTGCATCCAACTGATGCTAGCTGATCTTGAAGCTCCTTGATCCTCAATGTATACTCACTAATGCTTTGGTTTGAGCTTTTCTTCATGTTGTTGAGCTCGTTCTTGAGTTGCATCCTCTGAGACCTTGTTGAGGTAGCATAAACCTTCTCCAATGCTTCCCAAACTTCCTTGGCTATTTCTAAGCTTTGTGCATGACCAATCATAGTGTTAGAAATAACTTGTGAGATGAGGAACATCACCCTTCGATTCCTCTGTTCCCAATCAACAAATTGTCTCCTTTGTGCCGGAGTAATGTTGGGATCTTGAAGGTCCACTCCTTGTGGATCATCTCCAGTAACTAGACTCCATAAACCTTTACCTTTAAGGTAATTTTTCATTCTATACCTCAAAGATTCAAAATTTTCTTTGTTTAACTTCTCAACTTGTTGTCCTAAATCAACCATTGAAAACTTCCAAGATTGAAGTTTACCTCAAGTATGTTGTGGTGCTCTTTCTTGACTTCACGAAGCTTCCCCTTGATTTGTAGCTTCTCCTTTGCTTTACTTCAGCTCCAATAATTTTCTTCTTCAACCTCCAATGCTCTGATAACAATTTTTGGAGAATTCCTCTCCTATTCGCAGCGGAAAGTGTAGAAGACCTTCTCAGGATAAAGACTTTTGCTAACAACTAAACCTTCAAATGAAAACTGGTAGAAAGTGAAAAATGCAATGAACGTGAAACTTTGGTCACTCATACTAGACACTCATAGCTTTTAGATGAGCTATCAAACACTCAATTTGGAGTAGTTTTGGGTTGGCAAATATTTGCCTCAAAATAGGCTACCTGTCCACTCAGTTAAGCTAAAAACTGGACTTCACCAAAAATTTAATAAATCACAAACCATAAAGAATTTGATAAAACTGTTTTTGATAGAGGGATTAATCAAGATAAGCTTTTGAAGGAATGTTTAAACTCTAAAATTGGATACATATATTGAGAGATATGACTTTCACAAGTAGACTACCCAGAAATTGGTATGCAGCTGGACATAGTCTATGAGAGTGAAGAGAATGAAATGACTCAAATCAAATGAAATAGCTACAAGGGGACTTCCATGCCTTCTTCCTCTGTTTTTGAGTGTCCTTCCTTGCTCCTTTTGTAGCCAAATGACCATGATCTCTCATTATGAGTTTGAGAGGTCTTCTCCATCACTTCTCCGCTAATTTGGATAGCCACTCCTCTTACAGTTCAGTTTTGGATTTGATTCTCTTTCGATTATGTCTCTTTTGGCCTCCACTACTTGCTGAAGTAAATTCTTCCATTTTTCATTTTTGTATTTTCCTTTTATTTGAAGAAAATCCTTTTTGCAAAAATATATACGACCTTACTTCTTTATTTTTAACAGGGTAGTAGATGGTTTGGGCATATCATTCTCCATGATCATAGAAAGTGTAGAGAATTAAAAAACTACCAAAGTAGAGATGAGCCCAAATGATTCCTTGGAGTATGATGAAGACATTGGAGTTACTATGGAACTATTTGAGAAGTCAAATCCTTCATCGAGAAATAGATGGATAGATAGGAACAAGGAATGCAAGAAAATTTGGTTAGAAGTTCCTAGTCACATGGAAATAAATCCAGCCTATTGGCCAAATGCTAGAAGAAGAGATTGGCAAAAGTTTTGGTAGATGAGAAAAGATGGTAGCATTCCTTCGAAATGACTAAATTTTCCAAAGATAGCAAGACCAAGAAAGGAACTTAGCCGAATAAAGCTTACATGCTTACACCTAGAAAGGATGTGGTGGAAGACTTGGCAGATGTTAATGATCGTGCATGTATATTAATTGTTAGAATACACAAGCTAATAATTGCATGTATATAAACCTTTACAGATATAGCTATCAAGACATTAGATGTTGTAGGTTTTAATTCCCCAGTGTATGCTCTACTTTTTGAACTTAGTGACACTCTAGATACAATATGCTTAATGGCATATTATAGTAGAATAGTATTCATGGGTAGTCATTATGTACAAATCTTTGAGGATTCCTTTGATTATGGGTTCTTTGAAAAAGATTATGAGATTTTGGCACAATGTCATTAGTAATCAAGGTGGGATTGATAGCCTATGAAGCGACATATATAGAGTATATTAAGAAAGATGTTATTGGCAAACCTGCAATAGTTGTAGAGTGGAGGAAAGCTCTTTTTGAAATGATCAATGACTTAATTCTTATAAAAAGAAAGATTTTTGTTCTCATAGCACAAGTCTACCCAAGGAAGAAAAGACAATGAAAACACACTCAGATCAGTTTTGTAAAGGGTGTCAAAAGTCTAGGAGGATGAGAATGTTTGGGAATGGAAAACCAACTACAAAGAGCAAGAAATTTCTATTTTTCTATAGGACAACATGCAACTTATATATTTTTTGTAGAGCTTTTAGAGCCTTCTAGAAGGTAGATTTTAGATTAGAAGCTAAAAGGACCTATTTTAACTATGAACATGGACACTTAAAATAGTATAAAAGAAAATTGAAGTCATTTTGTAATGGAGGTTCATTTTCAGATGATCAATGAGAACTAGAGAGATATTTGCAAAAGTTCTAATCTCCTCATCAAGCTTTCATGGTATTTTTCAACTAGATATTCCAAGAATTTTTCATGGATTCATCTTTGTAATTATTTGATTTATGTGTTTGTAAGACTTTCATTAGTCTATCTTCATCATAAAGGCTTGTAAAATCAAAGCATGGTCTGTTTTCTTTAAATTGTGTGAATCTGCCAAAATCACAATTCTCTTTTCAAGTAGCACTCTGATCGAGAAATTAGACAAAAAAAATTATCATCCATGGAAGTTTTTAAAGATTATGGGGTCTCATTAGTGGAATAGATCTTAGGCCTAGATTGGATGAGAATCCAACTCCTGATGAGTTAAGTTGAGAGAGTTGAATGCGATAGATAAGAGAGTTATCTTCATCTTATCCCAATACATTAGCAATGCAATGATAGGGATGTTACATAAAAACAAGCTCTAAAGTAGTCTTGTAGTCTTGTGGATTTTATTAATTATTAAAAATGGTATATGGAAACTTGTGGATCTTATTCGTTATGAAAAATAACATGTGGAGGCATTCACATCTCCAAATTTAGAGCAAAAGTAGATAAAAGTAAGAAGGAAAGGAGAGGTGTCTATTTTTAGACAAGGAAGGCGCTTTTGTTGACATCCTCTCAATAAAAAGAGTGGTTCTCTTAGTGTAGGTGTCCAAATTGAGTGATCGTGTTGCGTTGCGAAGCTTACAACTTGTACTATATAAGTGAATCCGTTTTTGGACAATTTTTAATGAGAAAACTCCATGCAAGTAGGCATTTTTGCAAATCTTCATTCTTGTGTCTCTCGGGTGCCTCATCAGAGACATACCTCTCTTCAAAACTTTCATATCTCAGTCGTTATGAGGTCTTTTTGAGTGATTTCACTTGGAGGATTTTCCTTAGCTCTTGTACTTTCTATCCATATCAAAATTTGGCATACATCTTGAAGTTTTCTTGCTTCTGTACATCAGTTTTTAATACAAAAAGTTAGTCATACCTTGCTGTTGTAGGCTTCTTCATACCTTGACTTCAAGCTGTTGGTTCGATAGCTATACTCCACCTTTTTGACGTTTTTTGTTTCTAAAGGATGCTACTCAGAGTCTATTTTTAGGATCTAGGATTAGTTTGGTCATATTCTGCTCAAAGAGTTTCTGGTGGCTATTTTGTTACAGTGACCTATTTCTATTTTCTTGAAAGTTTGGAGGAAAGGTCGTTTTTGAAGTTTGGAAATATTTGGTTGGTGTTTTGAAGATCTTGGGAGGTCTCATCATGTTTCGTTGTGTAACTTGATGTTTACAAGTTTGTAAACAACACATTGTGGTATCAAAGCTTTTGTTTTTTATCAAATCTTTCATATAACTTATTGAATTATCTTCTTTGTTCACAACAATT
This sequence comes from Ceratopteris richardii, assembly GCA_020310875.1. Taxonomy (NCBI): domain Eukaryota; kingdom Viridiplantae; phylum Streptophyta; class Polypodiopsida; order Polypodiales; family Pteridaceae; genus Ceratopteris; species Ceratopteris richardii. The sequence continues at coordinate 108,876,438 of CM035426.1, read as the reverse complement.
CAACATGGCAGATTTGAGTGCATCGATTGAGAAGTTATCAGATGGGAGAAATTATCCCATGTGGAAATTTAGAATGGAGTCTTATCTCATGTCTAAAGGTCTTTGGGGATCGATAACAGGTACAGAAGTGAAGCCGGTATTACCAGAATCTCCTACACAAGCGGATCGAGCAAGAGAGCAAGAATGGATCAAAAGAGACAGAAGAGTTATGTTTATTATATCACAAACAGTTTCCAATACTATGCTTGGGCATATAAGAGGTTTGAATACTAGTAGAGAGGCTTGGGATTCTCTAAAAAGGTTATTTACAACTACCAAGAGAGCGAGGCAAACACAACTTATTGGTGAGTTGACAAGAGTAAAAAGAAGCCACGACAATCAGTTAATGATTATATTCTTGAGGTAAAATCTCTTATTGAAGCATTAGCCTCTATTGATGCATCTCTTAGTGAGGATATAAAGTTTAATAGCATGTTAGATCTCTTGAGAGAAGATGAAAGATGGAAGTCTTTCATTACGTCTATCATGACTCGAGAGAATCTACCATCCTTTGAAGATTTACAAACGCTCATGATGACTGAAGAAATCAACATAGAAGGTGGCAACTCTCATCATTCACAAAGAGGTAGTCAAGGACAAGCTCTTTATACTTCATCAAATAGATCAAGAGGTAGAGGAAATTGGAGAGGAGGAGGAAGATTCAACAATAATGCAAGAGGAAGAGGAAGCTTCAATGCTACTAGAGGAGGAAGAACAACACAACAAAGTCAACATACTCAACCAAACCAGCAGGGTAACTTTACTTGCCATTATTGTGGTAAAGTTGGTCATTATGCCAGGGATTGCTTCTCCAATCCGAATAGAAGAGGTGGTTTTAGAGGTCAACAAAGAGGAAGAGGCCAAGGTCACATGCATCAAACCAACAACATAGTGCAAGAGGAGGCTCAAACATAGAAGGACAACGTTCTTATGGCTATGCATATAGAGACACATAACAGGAAGGTAAACAACAAAACTTGGTATGTAGATAGTGGTTGCTCAAACCACATGAGTCACAACATGAATATGTTTGTAAACTTACACAAACCAGATTCAAGAGTCACTGTTGCTAGAGGAGAGTTTACATTGGTGATTGTCCACTTAATGAACATGTAACTCTTAGAGATGTTTTGTTTGTTCCTACTATTACAAGAAATTTGACTTCAGTTGGACAGATGAAGGACAATGGAGTAAAGGTTGATTTTGACAATAATCAGTGGCAGGCTTATCAGAAGAAGGATGGGAATTTTGTTATAAGAGGACAAAAGGTAAATAGATTATATACTTATGAAGTTGAAGTTCCAGATTATGCAGGTTATACAATAATTAATGGGACTCAAGTAAGTCAATTGGATTTATGGCATAAAAGATTAGGACACATCAATGTTGGCAGGTTAAAAGATATTGCAAAGAAATCATTGATTGAAGGTTTACCACAACTACCTAAGCAAGATTTGGATTTTGTTTGTGAGGCATGTCAGTTTGGAAAACAGGTACGAAGTCCTTTTTCAAAAGCAGGATTGCAAAGCAGAGGTATTTTGGACTTCATTCATACTGATGTATGGGGTCCATCTCAAGAAGAGTCCATGGCAAGTAGCAAGTACTTTGTAACATTTATTGATGACTTCTCAAATTTTACATTCATTTATTTTATGAAATACAAATCCAAAGTGTTTGACATGTTCAAGAATTTTAAATCATTGGTAGAAAAGCAAACAGGTCGAAGCATAAGAAGGTTGAGATCAGATGGAGGAGGTGAATATTTTTCTAATCAGTTTCTTGCATTTTTGGAGGAAGAAGGAATTAAAAAGGAGACTACAAGCAGATACACACCTCAACAAAATGGTGTGGCTGAAAGAAGAAACAGGTCTATCTTGGAGATGGGTAGGTGCATGTTAAATGAAAAGGACTTACCACTTACTTTTTGGGCTGAAGCATGCAATATGGTAGTTTATGTGATGAACAGGTTACCACCTACTCAAAGTCATGTACAGAAAGCACCTTATGAATTGTTTTATGGATCAAAACCAGATATTGCTAATTGTAGAGTTTTTGGAAGCATATGTTTTGTTCATGTTCCACAACAGTTAAGGTCAAAGTTGGATCCAAGGTCACAAAAAATGATTTTTATTGGTATGGCAGAAGGGCAACCAGGATATAGATGTGTGAACCCAGATACAGGAGAGGTAATTGTTTTGAGAGATGTTATTTTTCATGAAGATAAATCTTGGTATAAACATGAAGTGCAGGTAGATGAAGAAGAAACTACAAGAAGTCACGAAGAAGAGCCAAGTTCTCCAAGCTCAGCAGAAAGTCAAATTACACATGAAGAGATAACTCCCCCCAATCAAAAGTTGAAGAAAATCCTTGATTTGATTTCAAAAGAAATTGAGTCACAGGAAGAAGAAACTGAAGGTTCTACATCAAGAAGAACTCAAACTCGAAGGCAAGAAAAGCATGGTAGGACAAGAAGCCAATCAAGGTATCCAGTAAGAGAAAGAAGGCAACCGCAAAGATTTTCTCATGAAGCTTATATTGCAAAACTTCTTGAGGAGCAGGAACCAATAACTTTTAAAGAAGCGTCAAAGGTAAAGAAATGGGTTAAAGCAATGGATGAAGAAATGACAGCTTTGTATGAGAACAATACATGGAGTTTAGTTCCAAGGCAACCTAACATGAAGGTAATTGGTAAAAAATGCGTGTACAGAATAAAGAGAAACAGTGATGGTTTAGTAAGTAGATATAAAGCAATGCTTGTTTGTAAAGGTTATGCACAGAGTTATGGCATCGATTATGAGGAGACATTTTCTCCTGTTGCCAAGATATCAACAATAAGGACATTAATAAGTGTTGCTACAAGCAAGGTATGGAATCTTTATCAATTAGATATAAAAAATGCATTTCTCAATGGTGATTTAAAGGAAGGTACATGGAGCAACCAGCAGGTTATGAAGATCCCAAGAAGCCTACGCATGTATGTAAACTCTTGAAAGCATTGTATGGTCTTAAGCAAGCTCCAAGGGCTTGGAATTTTAGATTGGTAAAGTTTCTTGAAAAGCAGGGATACAGGTGTTCAAATGAAGATACTTCTTTGTATGTTAAGGTTAAAGGATCATTGATTGTTTATATCTCAATTTATGTGGATGACTTGATAATAACAGGAAACAATGAAGGTGAGATAGCCAGGATCAAAGCAGAGCTTGGATCTGAATTTAAAATTTCAGATTTAGGAGAATTGACATACATTCTTGGAATCAAAGTTATGAAGAAGGAAGATGGCATATATCTTCTACAAAGGAAGTATATTTCAGATTTGTTAAAGAAATATGGCATGGAGCATTGCAAGAGTATCAGTAATCCGATGGAACCCAATGTGAAGTACAATGCTGAAGATGGTGAATCTTTAGAAGATCCACTTATCTACATGTCTTTGATTGGTTCTCTTATATATGCAACTTTAACAAGGCCGGATATTACATTTAGCCTAAGTACATTGTCTCAATTCATGAACAAACCCACAGATGTTCATATGCAAGCAGTTAAAAGGGTCTTGAGATATTTGAAGGGTACATTAAATGAAGGTTTGGGCTATAAATATCATGAAGGTTTGGATTTGAAAGCATACAGTGATGCAGATTGGGCTGGAAATAAGGATGACAGAAGGAGTACAGGTGGATATCTAATATTTGCAGGTAATGCTTTAGTTTCATGGAGTTCTAAAAAACAGCCTACAGTAGCACTTTCAAGTACAAAAGCTGAATATAGAAGCCTTACAAATGCAACATGTGAGATTATGTGGTATTTGAAGCTTTATGAAGATATGAATCTATCTATAGCACGTCCACTACTCTTTGGAAATAATGTAAGTTCATTACGGCTCGCGTCTAATCCAGTGTATCATGCAAGAACAAACCACATTGAAGTGCACTATCACTATATCCAAGAGAAAGTGGTGAATGAAGATATTGATATTCAACATGTTGGAACTAAAGAGCAATTAGCTGACATACTCACAAAAGCAGTGGATGCTCAGAGGCTCAAGCGAATCAAAGTTCTACTTGGAGTCAAAGCTTTGGATTTAGAGCTTGAGGGGGGCAATGTTACATAAAAACAAGCTCTAAAGTAGTCTTGTAGTCTTGTGGATTTTATTAATTATTAAAAATGGTATATGTTAGCTTGTGGATCTTATTAGTTATGAAAAATAACATGTGCAGGCGTTCACATCTCCAAATTTAGAGCAAAAGTAGATAAAAGTAAGAAAGAAAGGAGAGGTGTCTATTTTTAGACAAGGAAGGCGCTTTTGTTGATAGCCTCTCAATAAAAAGAGTGGTTCTCTTACTGTGGGTGTCCAAATTGAGTGATTCTTGTTGCGTTGCAAATCTTACAACTTGTACTATATAGGTAGATCAGCTTTTGTACAATTTTCAATGAGAAAACTCCACGCAAGTAGGCATTTTTGCAGATCTTCATTCTTGTGTCTATCCGGTGTCTCATCAGAGGCATACCTCTCTTCAAACTTTCATATCTCAATCGTTATGAGGTCTTTTTGAGTGATTTCACTTGGAGGAGTTTGCTTAGCTCTCATAATCTATATTTATATCAAAATTTGGCACGTATCTTGAAGTGTTCTTGCTTCTGTACATCAATTTTCAATTCAGACAGTTAGTCATACCTTGCTATTGCAAGCTTCTTCATACCTTGACTTCAAGCTGTTTGTTCGGGAGCTATACTCCATATTTTTTGACGTTTTTTGTTTTTAAATGATGCTATCTAGAGTCTACTTTCAGGATATATGATTAGTTTTGTGAAATTCTGCTCAGAGAGTTTCTGGTGGTTATTTTGCTACAGTGACCTATTTCTATTTTCTTGAAAGTTCGGAGGAAATTTTGTTTTTGAAGTTTGGAAATATTTGGTTGGTGTTTTGAAGATCTTGGGAGGTCTCATCATGTTTTGTTGTGTAATTTGATGTTTAGAATTTTGTAGATGCAACAAAATATGCAAGATCTACATACTTCTATGAAAGTATGGGAGACCCTCAAGAGACTTTACTCCACTTCAATCAAAGCTAGGAAGGATCAATTTGATAATTATTTCGATAACTTGAGGAAAACACAATAATAGCAATATCAATGAATATATTTTGAAGATCAAAGAAGTAAATGATGCATTAGGATCCATAGTTTGTCACATAGATGATGATTACCTAGTTGAATAAACATTGAATGGGCTAAGGGATGATTAGAAGTGGAAAGCTTTTGACACTTTTGTATATCTTAGAGAAACTCTTTGAGCAATTGATGGCCTTGATGGTCATTGAGAAGATGAACATTGGAGGCTCAAAGGAAAAGGGCAATGAAGTCCACCAATTCTATGCAAGTAAAGGAAGAGGTGGAGGACAAAATCAAGGAAGAGGTAGAGGTAGGAAAGGAAGGGAATCGAATGGAGATCTTCATCAGAACTAAGGAAGTAAGATCTCATCATCAAGAGGAAGAGCCAAGTTTAGAGGAAGATGAGGAAGGTATAACCAGAATCAAGACAAGAATGGCTCACAAGGATGCTTTATATGTGGCAAGTATGGCCACCATACAAGGGATTGCTATCAAATGGAGAAGACCAGTTCATCATACAAAGGACAAAGTAATTATGCATCTACTTAAAATGATAATGAAAGTATGCTAGCTATGATTTGATGAGTGACTATAAGACACAAGGGTCAACCACATGATGCATTGATAGTGGATGCAGGAATAATATGAGTTGCAACAAGGATTGTTTTTCAAACATGTAGGTACCATCAACAAAAGAGCATGTGGAGATAGGTGATGATACCCCCATGCTATCTCACACATAGGTGATTTTATGTATGATGACTCCCATAAAGTTAAGTGCTTGAAAGATGTTCTTCATGTTCCCACAATTACAAAGAATCCTCCTTCTGTGGGTCAAATGGTTGAGAGAGGATTTCAAGTCAAAATGAACTAGAAGGGATGCTTTGTTGAAAACCCTAAGGGTACATATTGGTAGCCAAACGCAGGAAGGAGGGACAATTACTCACATTAGATGTGAAGCCAAATTTTAACCACACTACTTACTTCACATATGGAAGTAGAAAGGAGTAGATTTGGATCTATGGCATAAAAGGTATGGACATATCAATACTCAGAGATTGAAGGATATGGAATGGAAGAGAGAGAGAGAGAGAAGAAGATGGACTTATGGATTGAGCTCAATGCTTACCATCATGCAAAGAAGGGGGAGTTCTCAAAGGTCAATAATAAATATCCAAATATATGTGTTAGTAGATGAGGCCAAGGAGCAAGCCTTGGTCAACAGGGCACTCAAAGAGAAGGCAACCAAAGAGAGGGCCAAGGGACAGGTGCAAGTATGAGCAAGCAAGGTAGTCAAAGAAGAAGAGGTGGTCAGTGAAGCACTTTCAAGGTGCTTCCACACATTCAAAAAGAGTGCCCTTTATCAATATAATAACTTTGTAAATAATTATTTTGTATTTCCAACTCCATTTTGTGCAAGCCAAGGATTCCTCAAGCTTGAGGAGTGCAATTAGAACCCCCCTTTAAATTTTCATACTTTTTGGAGCTTAAGAAACCTATTTTTTAACTAGGCCACACACTAGATCTAAAACAAGCCAAAAACAGTAAAAGAAAAACTATGAAAAGAGTTAGAGAGTTCATTATTGAGGTTATCTTGTTGGAGATTAGATATTTTGAGGCTTGTATGAGTTGTAAGAGCATATAAGGCAATAGAAGATTCCATTGCTCCACTCTTTATTCCACCTTGTGATGGCATGTACATGTATGTGTGTGCATGTCATTGTCCTTCTAACTCACTCACTTGTGCACTCTCGCTCATGATTGTCATATCATCCTCATGTCTCTGTGGATTGACATATATGAAGTGATTCTTCACCATGGTGGTACTTTCGTTTTGCTAGAGTGAGAAAAATTTGCATCGTTGTCAGGGAGCATGATTCGGGGACGAGCATGTGATGCTAAGATGTAGAGTAGCAATTCTAGAATCCTTGGTAAGTAGCTTTTTTTGTTATTTTCTTTACTTTTTTCATCATCATCATCACCACCATCTCCACTCTCCTCCACCTTCCATCTGCACCTTCATCGATAATTTAAGATTTTGGGCATGTACGCACCTCTTTCATTCATTCTCTCAATGCATTTGCAAGAGACAGAGAGAGAGTGTGTGTGTGGTTGCTTCATTTGTCCGTTTCTTAGTGTTTCTTACAGGATTCGACTCCATCATTAGCTCCAGCTCCATCATCAAGTATGATAGACTCTATGCACGGCTTCAGGCAACCATCTCTATCTTCGGCAACAAATGGAGGAAGTTGGTTTTTTAATTTACATCCATAGCATGATAGAAACCTCCCTAGCACCTCCACATGAGAAAATTTGCATTTTTTTAAATCTATCACAATAGAACAAATTCACAAAAGATGACAGACACCATCTATCATGATAGATAGATGGTCTATCATGATAAACACATTCCTTGATAGATGACAAAGACCAGCTATCGTGATAGACAAACCATCTATCTTGACAAATGCTCCTCATGATAGATGACAATGTCTATCATTTGTAAGAGGTAGATTGGCTATCATGACAGACGCTCCTCGAAAAAGAAAATAGATCTCCATCTATCACAATAGACAGTTAGTGTAACATGATAGACACATGCCACAATAGATGATAGAGCCCATATATCATGAAAGATAGACTCTATCGCAATAGATAGAATTTGCGATAGACACCATCTCAAGTCATAAATTTGTGTTTAGTGATTCGAGGTTGGAAAATTACTCAACACTCTCAATTAATTCTAGCTTAGGATAAGCACACATAGGTGACATTCATTAATTAGGGTGACAATAGGATTTGGTTAAGTTCAAGAAATTCAAATTAATTCAAATGAAGATTGGTACATAGAGTATAAATGCAATGATAGGGATGGAATATAAGCAAACGATCAAAGGATAAAAGAAACTAGCAAGTTGAAATTACTCCTAATGATGCAAAATTAAAGACAAGACCCACACAAAGGTAAATTAAAAAGGACAAGTGATTGACAGGTGAAAGAACCTTGCAATGTGTGTGTACTCCAAAAAATTTGAAGGGTGAGTGAACAAAATTCATCAACCTTACATCAGGCAAACACACAAGAAAGGCTGATCAACAAAGCCTCATATCATCTGAAGCTAGTGTCAACACTATTGCTAAATCTTGGGATCAATAGCTGAGCGATTACCCATATAGAGTGAGCTTAGAAACAAACTATTGAGAGATGTCATTTAGTATGGAAATACCCTCAAGTAGTTCAAGATTGACATACTTAGAAACCCCAGAAGGGCCCTAAAAGATCAGCTTGAATACATTCAAACCAATCACTTAGGTGCTCACATCTATGAGGATGGTTTAAGGACATCAATGATCCAACTTAGAAATCTAGAACATCCCTTTGTAATTGATCAACTTGTGGTTAAATTTGAAGAAGGGTTGTACATAGTTAAGCAAGGAACCATGCACGTGGTCACAAGTCTACCAAATAGAACGGATGACTTTGGATAGGTCATACCTAAGTATGAAATAAGAGACCCTGAGAAGGAGAATGAAGGATGATAAGCTAGGACCTCGAGAGGTAAATTAGTCTTGACTAGGATCATAGCAAGTGAGTTGATTCCAAAAGACAATAAGGGCATAGAATTATTCATTAAGAGAGAGATAAAGGAAGCCTTTTGGAGGTTCAAGCTAGAAAAAGCTAGTGAGGTAGATGGGATCATCACCTATGAGTTCAAGGATCCTGATGTTCCAAGCAAGGTCACATACTTGGAGAACACCTCAAAGAGAATGCATATTGCCTTGAAGCATAGTAGACATGTACATACTTGGAAAGTTGAAAAGGTTTTTCCCTCACACAAGCCTACTACTCCTCCTAATTAGACAGCAGCAAGATCCTCACATGCCCTAGTAGCACGACCTTCTCACATGGTGAAAACCATGAAAAATTACTTTGAGGGCATGTGAGATTCCTACGATCACATACATGAATTTAAGAAAGTGTTGTGAGCAGAATAAGTGGAGGATTTTTTCACTCAATACAAGGATTTTGGCCTACGCTTGAAGAATAGAGCCCAAACATGGTTTCAACCCCTACAACAAGGTCAATTCAGAAATATCACAGAGTTGTTAGACACTTTCATTGTAGAGTTTTGCAAGAGTGGCATCAAACACAATACCTCATCTTTGATCCATAGTTTCAAAAAGGTATCCTAAGAAACAATCACGTTAGCAGGATGTAGGTTCAGGTAGTACATTGAAAGGTGCCCTATCCAAGAGTTACCTACTCAAGCTAAAAAAATTTCCTTGTTCTAGATGGTCTACTAAGCGAGAAGCTAAGGACATATGTATACTTCAAGGAGCCATATACATCTAGAGCAATGCCTAATAATGTGTATCAATATCAAGGACAATTTGGAACATGACCTAGAAATCTCAAAGCTCTACAAGGATTCAAAATCTTCAAACAGTGTTACATCTAAACCCATGAATTCAATAGATGAATTGGCAGAGTAGGCAGCCCAAAAGTTAGGAGGTCAAAATAGAAAAGCTCAGAGAGTGGTCACGACTCACCATTAAGCATTTCTATACTTGTGGAGGTGATCACATAGCCAATGCATGTCTAATACAAGCGCAAACTTGGGGAACCTAAGCACCTACTATTGCATGATAGAGAAGAAATACACAAATCGTGTGGCTCAAGATTGACCCTAGAACAAACAGGGAGTAAAGCAAAACTACTAGCCGCCATACTAGTAGTCAGATAAGTATCATAATCAATACTAGCAGCATCCTTACTATAGGCCACAAAAAATTATGAACCATAGTATCATGCACGACCTAGACCACAACCAGTGCTAGGATAGCCACCACCACCCCTTGTCAACAGATGTTGTGCCATCACCACAATCATCTATATGCACCTAGCTTATGACATCCCAATGGAGGGAGTCCTAATAGGAGCACAATTATAGCTCTTAAGACCAAGCAGATCCTCAATGGCTCCTCAACAAAAGCACATGCATGGAAACATTCCATGTCTACAACCAACAACTACTATCCCTACTCCAAAACGTCACCTACAACTATGCCAATGGCTATTCCAAGACTCCCTATTCATCTCCCAAGACCAACAGAACCCTAGTCTGCATCACTGGAAGGAGTATCAGCTCAACCATTGGCTCTGCCACTCACACAAGAGTGTGAGTTCCTGATAATAAAAGGGCTTAGTGATATGGACACATTTGATTTTGAGCAAGTCCTTCATGATATTCCTATATTCCCACTACCAAAGTGCATTTTGAATCAAAAGAGGATGAAGGATAGGGTACTATAGGCCCAATTGATAGACAAGAATTCCAACAACATATTAAGGAGGAAGAAGAGGGACTAGTCCCATCAAATGAAGAGAATGAGTGACCAAGCTCTGAGGATGAAGGACATCAGGACAATGATGACAAAGAAGAAGAACTTGTATACACAAAAATCTTAAAGAGGTTACATAAAGACATGTAGGACATTTGATCACATAACCTTTTATCTAAACAACGTAGCCGAATAGTGCAAGAACAATTAATAAAGGAAGGTGATGTACACTCAGCTTTCATTCAATCCATATGGGTTTTAGCACAAGTTGTTGGACTCATAGAGGCTTTCAAACATTTAATTTAGATACCATATGATGCTCATAGAGTCAAAAACCTTCATTGACTAGGAAAAACCATATGGGTACTTGTACCCCCCACCAATACCTATACCTCTACCAATACTACCTCCATCGTATGGATCTCCACTATTAACTCTTTTAGTCAATGGACATCCCCACACACACCTCCCACATTCCCGAACCATGTAATATCACCCTTACACACCCCAAAACTAACCACAACCATCGGCACCCAGGCACCTAGCATCACCATTCTTGTCCCTACCTCTATTCCCATCTTGAGTTTTGAGTTCCATAATGCGTCTTCCCAAACTCAACCCTTTTCTTACCATGTCAAACCCCTCTACAATGTAGGTCTCCTTAGAATAGCTAGCTCAATTTCAAAACCACTAGCTTTCCCCTCCACTTTCACTACACTTTCCATTCCACCTTTCCTCCAACACTTTCTTAACCCACACCTGAGACCACTCCTACATAGCTTGACCTTGACCTACTCCACTCGGTCCGCCTAATCATCATGTTTATTTAGTCTTGTTGTCATGCCATGACTCATGGCATAGCCAGTGCCACTTTTCACACTAGACACAACACACACAACCATGTCTGACCCAATGGACATATCACCATCACTCACAGAACCTCTCGCACTCCCCACACTTCCACAATCCCCTGTTTCCCCTCTTGTTGGTGCAAAAAGCAAGCCTAAGAGTTTTGCTTTGGATCTTGGACTAGTCTCATAATCTATCTCACATAGATGTGGTCATGTGAACATATGTTTGTAAAAGTTCCAAGAATAAAACGTATGTACTTATCTTGGCCAATAGTAAAAGCTAAAAGTAGAGAGGAATCTTGTGGATGAAGGGAGCCAAATGACTTTAAAGTTTACATTCAAATTCAAATCATTCCTAAATTTTAGCTCCTCTTTTAGGTACATGAGTCATCAAGATTAAAATTCAAACTGATGTATAAATAGACCTCCTCTTAGTCTCGAGGAAGAGAGAGTCTTTCTGAGAGAATGAGCTGAGGTTTGAGCATACTTTGTATCACCTCATATGAGTGTAGTCATCCATATATTCCTTGTATCATATGTGCAATATCAATACAGATTATGATTCATATATCTCGAGTATTCATTTTATGTGTGTTCCTACTATACCTTGAGGTACATAGCAAGATTGTGTGGTTAATTTCTCTGTGTGTGAGTATCAATTTCCAAAACTTTCACTCAGACTAGTCAGATAGGACTTTTGCACTTACGTACAAAGTTTCATCAAATTTGGATGAGTAAATTTCAAGCTTTAAAGTTTTGAGTGTGATTGTGTATGTACGTCTTCTTCCAAAAAAGTCAGGGTGACCCCTCAAACTTGTTAAAATTATAACCAGACACTCTAATTTTATGTGTGCAAAAGCTATCTAGTCAGTTCATACCAAGCTCTGAGCTTTGAGCATTTTATTGAGAGCTTCAATTCCACAATATAAGGTTTTTTAAAGTGTTATGAAGAACAAAATGCAATTATTTGAAGGTGATGTCCCAAAGAACTTAGTGATTCTTTATGCATACTTTGGAAGCTAAGAAAGTATATTAGACATTCTAGGATCTATCTTGGCTAGCATTGAGTAAATATTTACCAACACTCACTCATCTATATCTATATCCCATCACCTCTGCACAATGGTATCAGAGCAACTAAGCATCATGGGTGATGGATTTCCCCTCATCCATTGACACATTGGATCCAGGTAATTACTCAACATGGTCACCCAGGATGGAGGCCTATCTACAAGGAAGGAACCTCGTTGGTTACATATATGGAGATGAGATGATGCCAATACTCAGAAGCAGGGGCCAACCAAAACAAGAGGAGCAAGAAATGTTACATGCATGGTGCTCAAACGATGCTTTTGCAAGGTCATACATTCTCAACTCTATCTCTGATTTTTGACTCACACGCAT
>CM035426.1:108768693-108858693 GCA_020310875.1 Ceratopteris richardii | reverse complement strand
GAATGATATGCAGAAATTAAATGAGCATAGTGAGGTGATAAGGAGGTCTTATGTATCCATTCTGATTCCTCAAGTGAGGGATTTTTATATTTGACTAAATACCTATGATATTGCTTACCAGTTTGTGTAGTGGTAACGTCATAATCTATTACTTTTTCAGGAATCAATATTTTCGCATCCTCTTCAAGTAAAGGAGGATAATCTAAAATAGGTGTGAGTGGTAAAGTACCTTTAAAATATTTCAACAAACTTATATGGAAAGAATTATGTATTTCCCAATGAGAAGGTATATCTAATCGAAAAGAATTTTCATTTATTTTCTCAATAATGTGAAAAGGTCCATAATACCGTGGGGCAAGTTTTACCTTAGGATGTTGAGAAATATTTTCTAAATGCCAGTTAATGATTTGTAACCAAACTAAATCATTTTCATTAAATTGTTTGGCTATGTGCTTCTTATTGATACTACGCATGTAACGTTCTTAACTCTTCTTAATATGCTCATGCACTTCAGCAAGTGTAGAAATATGATCTTGTGCAAAAGAATTAGCCATAGGAATGTCAGTTTGAGTGAGACTCATGGGAGTGGGAAGCTTTCTTCCATAAACAATTTCATATGGTGCACGATCAGTAGTAGTGTGTGGGGTGTTATTATATGCAAATAGAAGTAAAGGGAGTTTTTCATCCCAATTACTTGGATTATCTAAAGAGTAACAACGTAATAAATCCAAAATAGTACTATTCGTAGCCTCAGTTTGACCATTACTTTCAAGATGAAATGCAGAACTAAAGTCTATTTTTGATCCTAGATGTTGAAATAATGCCACCCAAAAATGGTTACAAAAACGAACATCTCAATCTAAAAGAATAACTTTAGGAAAACCATGATGTGGAAAAATACATTCAATAAATAACTTAGTAGCTTGAGGTGTAGTTAAAGTCTTTTTAGAAGGAATGAAGTATGCATGTTTACTAAACCTATCAACAATTGTCCAAATAATATCATTGTGAGATGCAGTTGTAGGAAGTCCAGTGGTCCATCAGGTATAGGAAGAGGCATTAATAATCCGAATGGTTTACCATGATGTCGTTTTACACACTGACAAACAATGCAGTGAGAAACATACTTTGCAACATCTTTTTCCATGTTAGGCCAAAAGAAGAAATCTTTACATGCAGAAATAGTACTTCGTATGCCCCTATGACCCAGATATGGTGGTTCATGCATCTCTTTCATAACAAACTCTTTGAATACTTATGTAATGCATAACTTGTGTTGGAAATACAAGAATCCATTATGAAATGTGTAATGATCCTCATGATGTGATGTGGAATTATTGAAAGCAGTCCATGCTTGTGAAAAATACAGGTCACATGCATAAGTGGAAATCATATCATGAAATGAATGAATCTAAATAGCAGAAATATTATTAATTGAAACAGTAGTTGTTTGTGGGGATGGGAGACGACTTAAAGCATTAGCTACAACACTAGCTTTCCCTGGGTGATATTGAATCAAAGGTTGGAAGTTTTGTAGAAATGAAGGCCATTTAATATGTCTATCGAAAATCAATGGTTGATGTAATAAATGCTTAATAGCTTGTTGGTCAGTTTTGATTAGAGTTTCCAAACCCATAAGGTAATGTTTCCAAATTCTCAATGCATGCACAACAGCTAACAGTTCCTTATCATATGTACTATAATTGCGTTTAGAAGGTTTGAGTTTCCTACTTTCAAATGCAAAAGGATGATCGTTTTGCATTAAAATAGCACCTATACCAGAACCACTAGCATTTGTAACTACATGAAATGGTTGTGCAAAATCAGGTAATTATAGAATAGACGCATGGGAAAGTGCATATTTAAGTTTATCAAAAGATTGTTGTTGGGCTACTCACCATACAAATTTTAGATTTTTCTTTAATAATAAAGTAAGGGGAAGGGTTATATAAGAAAATCTCTTTACAAAGTTTCGATAAAAGCTAGCTAATTCTAAAAATGAACGGACATCATTCACTGGTTGAGGTTTAGGCCATTCTTCAATTACTTCAATCTTCTTGGGATCTACATGAACACCTTGACTAGAGACGATATGTCCAAGATACTCTATCTCGTTTTGGAAGAAACAACTCTTTTCATAACTAGCATGAAGTTTATTTTTATGTAACAAATCAAAGACTGTTGCTAAAAGAGTTTCATGTTTGTTGATATTTTTAGGTAGTGATGTGTGTGAACACTCTAGGACTGCTGGGGCACTTTTTCCCTCTTTAGGAGTTCCCCCCCCCCTCCCTTTGTATGTATGCATATTGCCCTAATGGGCTACTTATCTTTGTACATTCTCTAGTAATACATTCAGTATTGTGTGTTGTGCTCTAAGATTCTTCTTCTTCCTTGTGTTGTTCGCGTGCTTCCGCAGATGTCTATCTCCAACAATTGGTATCAGAGTAGGTTGTCGCTTCATCTAGGGCGCCGTCGACACTCCTCCGTTTGCAGTCTCAGAATCGCACGAATTTTGGTGAGCATACTCAGCGTGTTTCCGAGATCAAAACATCTTCGCTTTATGGTGCCAAAATCGCGATCTCAGCTTGTTTCGGCCTCCGAATGCACTATCACAGTGCTTGTGCAGGCTATTTTGTCTTTTTGTGCCAAAGGTATATACCAGTTTCTGTTCACCAATATAAGCGTCTCGAAGTCTACTACAGGTCTAGTGGAATTCGTCTTGGCAGTACTATTCAACTTTTTGAGATACAGTCAATTTTCTGCATCAAGGTATTTTAGTCACCAGCCATGGCTAAAAGCAGTGATGTATTCCGTATGTTGGCTGTTGAGGATAAGTTGGATGGTACCAACTACCCGTTATGTACTTATATGATGCGACATGTATTGGTTGCAAAAGGACTGTGGAACATTGTACAGGGTGTCAAAAAACGTCATATTACACCTGCAACTGTTACAATTGCAGGTACTGAAGCTGATGCAGAAGCTATCGAAGATGATGATATTCTGCATATTCCTGTTCGTGCTGCGGTTTTTGCTGCACCTACTACAGAGCAGATTCGATGGGATGACAGAGATGCCCAGGCACATGCATTGATAGCTTTGTATGTCAAACGTGCCATTATTCCTCACATTCACTCTTGCAGAACAGCTAAGGATGCTTGGGATACACTTACCACATTGTACCAAGCTAGGAATGAGGCTCGTGTTGCTTACCTCTGAAAATAGTCTGAGAGTGAGCACATGAATGAAGGTGATTCTATGGATAGTTTCCTAAGGAAGATCAAAGATTTGAAGGAACAGTTGATTTCTGTTGATGAGGTTATACCAGATAGCTCACTTGTGCAGACCGTTCTAAATGGTCTTCTTGATTCATATCAGAGTTTTGCTTCTACTCTTTGGTTGATGATGAAAGGCAATCTAAATGTCTTATCATTTGAGGAGTTAGTCTCTGTTACGTTGCACGAAGATCAGTCCAAGCAGAATAGGTCCATTATGCGAGTTGCAAATCAAGCTTTCTTGGCTAGTCAGAAGGGCAAAGCAAAATGGAGCTCTTCAACTAGTAAGCAGAAATCTGCTAATTCTGCATATTCAAAGAAGGAAGATAAAGATGAGAAGAAATTTGAAAAGCAAAAATTGTTTTGTAAGTACTGTAAAGGGAATGATCATATCATAAAGAATTGTCCAAAACTGGTTGCTAAAGAGGCAAATAAGAAAGAGGTTGGAATGGTTGTTGCAGAGGCCTCTACACCAAAAACAGAGTCTGCTAATCTTGTGCACGAAGAAGAATGGGCGTTTACTATTGTCTGCAGTCTTGACCCATCTTCTCATGAGCAGTGCATGTCTGCAGTAGACTCAGATGTTTGCCAGTATTTTGATAGTGGGGTGATGAAACATATTACCTTGTAGCACAGTTTCTTCTCTTCACTCGAGCCTGCCCCGATAGGGAATACTATTACATGCACCAACAACTCCTCTTATCTTGTTATGGGAGTTGGTAGGATCATTTTGAATACTGTTGATGGTAGTTCTTTCACTTTATCAGATGCTTTATTTGTGCCAGGGATCAAGAAGAACCTATTATCAGTTTCTGCATTAGCCAAGATTGGCTTGGTTGTGAAATTTGTTGATGAAAGGTGTACAGTTCATGATCTGTCAAATGGCGATGTGATTATTGCTTCTGGCATTTTATGTCGTGGGTTATATAAGCTCATAGACTATGAAAGATCTGTAAATGATTTGGCATGTGTAGTAAATGATTCTCAGGCTATGTCAGATGCAAAGCTTTGGCATGCACGCTTTGGTCATCTGAATTTTGCTAGCTTGCTATGCCTGCAGAAATCTGAAATGGTGTCCTCTTTGCCCAAACTTAAGGCACCTGGAAAACATGTTTGTGAAGGCTGTATTTTGGGCAAAATGCAGCATTCCAAAAGATGGTTCAGTTCGGGCTACTAAGAAAATGCAGCTTGTACATAGTGATGTCTGTGGTCCTATGCAGATACCTTCTTTTGGGAATTATCTTTACTTCGTGACTTTCATCGATGATTTTTCCAGGCATGCATGGGTATATCCATTGAAGGCAAAGTTCGAAGTGTTCATGTGCTTCAAACAATTTTTGGTTTTGGCTGAAAATCTATCAGCATGTAAAATGGGCACCCTCCGTTCTGATCGAGGGGGGGAATATATGTCTTTTGATTTTAATGCATTTCTGGCTGAATGTGGGATAAAACACCAGTGTACAGTGCCTTATACACCTCAACAGAATGGAGTTGCTGAACAAAAGAACAGGTCACTCATGGAGATGGCGAGGTGCATGGTCAAGAGTCAGGCTTTACCACATAGTTTCTGGGTTGAGGTTGTCATGTGTGCAGCATATGTACTGAACAGGTGTCCCACTAAAGTGTTGCAGTCTATCACTCCGTATGCTTGGCATGATTGCAAGCCATCTGTTGCTCATCTGCGTGTTTTTGGTTGTTTGGCATATGCATTAGTGCCTGAACAACATCGCAAAAAATTGGATGATGAAGCAGTAAAATGTATTTTTGTTTGGTAGAGTTCTGAAAGTAAAGGCTATCATCTGTATCATCCATAGACTAAACGCATTTTGGTTAGCCGTGATGTTTTTGTGGAAGATGCTATTCATCCATTGCTTTCATGTACTAAGGAGACATCTGTTAGCTCCAAAGACATGTATGATACTTTGCTGCCTCTTTTTATAGGCGGATAGTCTAGTGATGGTCCTAATGAGGCAACTTCTCAGCCTTTGCAGGTTTCATGTGATGACGCAGATAATTCCATTTCTGATGCACATGTACATGGTGCACTTATTGATGAGAGAGCTGATATTGAGTAGGCAAGAACTATGCCAAAATGGCTGGTGCAAACCTTGCATGATAGCAAATTAGATGCACCTCTATCATATCGTACTCATTCAGGCTCTCATAGTGCCTCTCTTGCATCAGATTGTTATGCTATGGCTGCATCTAGTCTCTGTGATGAGAATGAGCCTGTTTCGTTTGATGAAGCACAAAACTCAGAAAGTTCAATGGCTGCTATGCAATCTGAATATGATGTTATAATGAAGAATGGTACTTTCTCTTTATGTCACTTGCCTCCTGGAAAGAAGACCATTGGCACTAAGTGGGTATACAAGATGAAGCGTAAACCAGATGGTAGAGTTGACAAGTATAAGGCTAGGCTTGTTGCAAAGGGTTATGCACAGGAAAGAGGCATTGATTTTGATGAGACCTTTGCACCTACATGTCGTATGACTACTGCTCGGAGCATCTGTGCACTTGCACCTCATCATGGTTGGAATGTACATCAGTTGGACATTAAAACAACATTTCTGAATGGTGACTTGCATGAAGAAGTGTATGTTTTTCAACCCCATGGCTTTGTGTAGAAAGGGCATGAAAACCAGGTGTGCAGGTTAAAAAAGGCATTATATGGTTTAAAGCAAGCACCACGTGCTTGGTATGAGAAGATACATGCCTATCTGATTGCACATGGTTTTGAAAACACTCCAACTGAAACACCTTATATGTTAAGCGTGCAAATGATGTACTTCTGATCATTGTTGTCTATGTTGACGACATGCTGCTCACTGGTCCTATTGAGAAGCATATTTCTGATTTTAAGGCTGATTTGCATGCCTCATTTGAGATGTCTGATTTGGGGCATTTGCATCATTATTTGGGCATTCAGTTTATGCACGTTGATGGTGGAATGGCTTTGTGTCAAACGAAATATATTGACACATTATTGCAATATTTTGGCCTTGAAGACTGTAAGCCTATTGCCACTCCTATGGAGACAGGTTTACGTTTGAGTTTTCATGATGCTGGAGATGCATTTGATGTTGTTCTCTATCAGTAGGTTGTTGGATGCTTGATTTATTTATGCATTACTCGACCAGATATTCAGTTTTTTGTCTCACAAATGAGCAGGTTTATGCATTGCCCAAGAGTCAAGCATTGGTAGACAGTTAAGCGCATCTTTCGCTATTTGAGTGGTACTTGACTACTTGGGTTGTTTTATCCCAAGGGGGGATCACTACCGCCAGATTTGCATGCTTTTTCTAACTCTGATTGGGCTGATTGCTATGACACTCGTGTGTCCACTAGTGGCTTTTGCTTCATGCTTGGTAGCTCATGTATATCTTGGTTGAGCAAGAAGCAGCCGACTATGGCCACTTGCAGTTGTGAGGCTGAGTATAGGGCAACTTTCACAGTGACTGTTTAGTGTGTGTGGCTCAGACGCCTTATGGATGATTTGGGTGTTGGTCAGACTTCTGCCACCACCATCTTCACTAACAATTGCGAGGAACCCTGTGTTCCATGCTCACACTAAGCACATTGAGGTACATTATCACTATGTCATGGAGAGGTTCTCTGTTGGGGAGATCAGCTTGGCACATGTGCCCATGCAGGAGAACATTGTAGACCTTTTCACGAAGGCTCTGCCTAGGGAGAAGTTTGAAGCTTTCCACAAAGCTTTGGGCTTACTTCCTTTTGTGGAGTGATTTCCACATAGCTTGGCACTTCCTTACACATGAGTGCCAGCTACTTGTTCATCGCATCACTCCCAGGGGGACCGAGGGGGGATTTGTTGATATTTTTAGGTAGTGATGTGTGTAAACACTCTAGGACCGCTAGGGCACTTTTTTCCCTCTTTAAGAGGTTTTTTTCCCCTAGCTTGTATATACGCCTATTGCCCTAATGGGCTACTTATCTTTGTACATTCTCTAGTAATACATTCAGTATTGTGTGTTGTGCTCCAAGCTTCTTCTTCTTCCTTGTGTTGTTCGTGTGCTTCTGCAGACGTCTATCTCCAACAATGTTCACTGTCATTCCTACTATAAATAATTATGTCATCAAAGAAGACAAGAATGAAGTCTTGGAATTCAAGGAAAATATTATTCATCATACATGAAAAGCTGGCAGGTGCATTGGTAAGTCCAAAAGGCATTACCATGAATTCAAAATGGCCATATTGAGTTCTAGAAGCAGTTTTATAAATGTCATGCAATGTCATTCTTATCTGATGATACCTAGATTTGAGGTCGATTTTACTGAAGACACAAGCTCCACGAAGTTTATCTAGCAAGTCATCTATCCTAGGGATAGGATACCTATTCTTAATGGTAATTTTATTAAGTGCTCTATAATCAATGCACATTCTATACATCTTATTCTTCTTTTCAACTAAAAGATCAAGGGCTCCAAAAGGAGAAGAGCTAGGCCGTATTAGTCCTTTGTTGAGCAAATTTTCAACTTGTCTAGCTATTTCATTTTGGTGTAACGGTCCATGCTTATAAGGTGCTTTATGAGGAGGAGATCTACGAGGAATTAAATCAATCCTATGGTCAAGAGATCCCCTAGAAGGTGGTAATGCAGAAGGAAAATCAGCCATAAAACAATCCTTATACGAGTCCATAAATGACTTATGTGCACTTGGAAGTGTATGTGTATAATCAGTTATATTATTCACAAAGACAATACATGAGTTATGACCTTTCCTAAAAGCTCGTTTGACTTGCATATGAATAATGAACGAGAAGGGTTGAAAATCATGCATCACAGATAGTGAAACATCTTTATTTCAAAATTTGAAAGTAATCGTGTGTGTATCATAATCAATGCAGGGGTTGTAATTATGTCGAAATGGCATGCCAAGTATAACATCATATGACTGCAATGGAGCAATTAAAAATGAACGTTCATCTACATATGAGTCTATACAAATTTGAACATTATGCACCTCATTCGTAACATTATACCTATTCCCTAAAAATGCAGTCTTAACCTTATACATAGAAGGATGAGTAGTAAGATTAAGATTTTTAACTAGCTTATGAGAATTAAAATCATGCGAGCTACCATCGTCGTGTAAAACATTCACTACTATGCCTAATGGTGCCATGCATGCAAAGTAGAGAATGGTTAGAAATGCCATTACCCAGGGTAATTAGTTCTTGCTCTAATACTTCTTCAGACGAGTTAGGTTCAGTGTCAGCAGGAACAACCTCCATCTTGTGTACTTGAGCTTCAATGGGTTGCCTATTAGTAGGTCTCATCCTATAGGTAGCTTTGGTATGACCAATCTTTCCACAATTCCAACAAGTTATATGGGGTCATTTTTGTTGAGCATTCTACGTCATATTTTGAAGAGTGGTAGGTTTGTGAGGCTGGCCAAGGGTTGATTTGTTGGATGGTACTAAATGGGATTGAGGAGGGAGTTGGAAAGTAGGTGAAGCGAATGTAGTAAAAGGATGCTTAAAAGGAAAATTGGCTTTGACGGGTGGTTGACGTTGACGAATTTGTTGTAAGCAAA
The DNA here is from genome assembly GCA_020310875.1 of Ceratopteris richardii. Lineage (NCBI taxonomy): Eukaryota > Viridiplantae > Streptophyta > Polypodiopsida > Polypodiales > Pteridaceae > Ceratopteris > Ceratopteris richardii. The sequence goes on along the minus strand of CM035426.1, from coordinate 108,849,861 downwards.
GTGTTTTCGTGATAGATTGGAACTCCTTTTCAACATCATGCACGAAAGAGATAGCTTCATACAAAGTTGTAGGTCGAAGGGTATGGAGCTTTTCTTGGATTCCCATCTCCAATCCATCTTCATATTTTCGTTGCAAACTTTCTTCAGGAACCTACTCAAGTGAACAAAGTAATAAAAGACATTGCCAAAAATGTTCAGTATAAATGGATACATTATCTCCTTCTCTCCATCCAAAAGTTGTCCATGCACGATGCACATGTAGATGGAACTGGGAAGGAAGGAAAGACTCCTTAATTTTTGCATGAAATGCATCCTATGTGGTAGGACGGTTGGTACTATTTCATAAAACATTCCATCATAGATGAGCTCTTCCTACAAAATAATTGGTCGCAAACTTGACTTTCTCACTTTTTGAATATGTCTCATCTGAGTAGAAATCATCGAATTGAGAAAGCCATGACAGGACAAATTGGCCATCTTTTCGTCCATCGAATCTGGAGAATTGGAAGTTCTTAGCACCTATCTTGGAACTTGCACCTTCTTCTTGTGCAGTGATAATCGCTTTCACCACTCTGATTAAACTACGATCATCACTTTGTACTTGTTGGAGCATAGCATTGCGTTCTTGTATAACTTGTTAAGTTGCTTAAAGTTCTTATCGCATAAGCTCTAATTGTTGCTCGAGTGAGACCCCAGGTAAAGGTGAATTCCCAAAATCCCCCATTGTTATAGGGTCCATATCTAGAGAACAAAATCCCTCTTTCAGACTATGTTGGATCCTCAATCTAATAGTTTAGCTAACAAGCTTGTTCCGAGAGCTTTCCAAGGATATATTATATGCTAAAATCCGAGTTATATAATGAAAGTTATGTCCTTTTTGTGATGCACTCCCCTAGGAAAATCGATGCGCGCTTCCACATGTGTGAGCTCAACTTGGGAATTGTAAAAAGAAGAGGGAGGTGAAAGTTGATGTAAATATGACAAAAGGGAGATAGAGTAATAACTCAAAGAGATGGAGTAGTGGTTAAACTACTCCCCTTGTAAGTAGGAGGTTGTGGATTCAAATCCTCCTATCTTAGGAAATCTAAAACTCTCTATTCCCACTCAAAATTAAAATTGCCTCAACCGCTGCCAACGGTCTCCAAGGGAGCCTTGGGTGCATTGCCTAAGTTCTTTGCCTTAGTCGACGCCTTGGAGTAAATCGAAGGAGTAAACGTAGGTATAAACATAGGTTCTAGTTCTGGTTCTGGAACTAAAACTGAAACTGGAACTAGAACAGAGACAGAAGCAGAAGCCGAAGCCAAAGCGCAAGTGGAAGCGGACGCAGATTCGGATTCGGATTGTGAACAAAGAACACAAATAGTAATCAATCGTGGAGATAAACACAAACAACCCCCTCCAGAGTGATAGGTGTCAGTCTCTAATACCACTATTATCATGTCCTTCAGCACACGCACACACAGAGGCAGAAAGAAGACGAAACATGAATCAGAAATAGAGAAACAATCGACGCGATATTGGGTGCAATCTCCCCCCATGTACTCTGATGGACAAGTCTCAGAGTACACGTATTTATAGGTTTATTTCTATTACGTCTTGAAAATAGAAGTTACATGAGGATCATCACTTTTAGAAGCGTCTTTTAGGAAAAACTACTTTATTTACAAAAGGTGTCGCTTTCTAAAGCGAACCACTACTTTTACAACAAGATAAACCTAAATATAACTATTCTAGAAGTCTTCGATTTAGTCTTTGAATTTATTTATTTACACGTATCCACTTGTATCCACACCCTCATGCTTCTTCACTTGCTAGATCAAACACAACCACATTAAAACCTTCTGGACATTTAAAACATTAAAAATCCATTTAACCTTCCATGATTCCATAAAATACAACAAGAGGACAACTCAAAAGAAAATAAAAACACCACTCTTCAAATCTATTTTGCTATATACAATTTCTCCATCTAGAGCATCAAGAAAGATCATCTATGTCGGGCATGGTGTATCTATGCTTGATGGTAATCTTATTGAGTGCTCAATAATCCGCACACATCCCACAAGACCCATCATTTTACTTTACTAGAATTGGTGTTGCAAAGGTCGAATAGCTAAGCTGAATCAGCCCTTTCTCCAAGTACTCATCTGTGAGCTTGTGAATTTCATTCTCCTCTTAGAAGTTCATACGAAAGGATGGTCCAGCAACTGGAATTTCTCATGGAACCAACTCAATCCTGTGTTCAATATTCTTGTAAGGAGGTAAACCCTCAGGTACATTTAGAAGAAACACCTAAAATTCTACTCTTTGTTGATATATTTAGGTAGTGATATGTGTGAACACACTAGGACTACCAGGGCACTTTTTTCCCTCTTTAGGAGGGTTTTTTCCCCGGCTTGTATATACGCCTATAACCATAATGGATCATTTATCTTTGTAAATTCTAGCGCTAATACATTGAGTATTGTGTGTTGTGCTCCAAGCTTTTTCTTCTTCCTTGTGCTATTTGTGTGCTTCCACAGACCTCTAACTCCAACAATTGGTATCAGAGCAGGTCCTCGCTTCATCTAGGGCATCGTCAACACTCCTCTGGGCATAGTCTCAAAATTTCATGAAAATTGATGAGCATACTCATGGTGATTAGGAGATCAAAATAGCTTTGTTGTGGTGTCAAAATTGTGATTTGACCTCGTTTTGGCCTCCAAATGCACTATTATAGTGCTTGTATAGGAAATTTTGTCTTTTTGTGCCAAAGATATATACAGGTTTTGGTTCACTAGTATAAGCACCTTGAAGTCTGCTACACGTTTAGTGGAACTTGTTAGGGTAGCTCTGTTCAACTTTTTTAGATAGTCATTTTTTGCATTAGGTTATTTTAGTTAGTGGCCACGGCTGAAAGCAGTGATGTATTCCGTATGTTGGTAGATGAGGATAAGTTGGACAGTACCAATTACCCATTGTGGCATATATATGATGTGTCATGTACTGGTTACAAAAGGACTGTGAAATATTGTGTAGGGTGTTAAAAACATCCTATTTCACCTACAAACACAGTTGCTTAAGGTGATGCAGATGGCATTGAAGATGGTGATATTCTTCATGTTCCTATTCATAATGCGGTTCCTCCTACACCTATTGCAGAGCAAATTTCTTCGGATGGCAAAGATGCTTAGGTACATGCATTGATAGCCTTGTCTATTATTCCTCACATTCACTCATTTAGAATAGCTAAGGATGCTTTGGATACACTTACCACTTTATACCAGGCAATGAATGAGTCTCATGTTGCTTACCCCCAAAAACAATTGGAGAGTGAGCACATGAATGAAGGAGATTCCATGGATAGTTTTTTGACAAAGATCAAAGATTTGAAGGAAAAGTTGATTTCTGTTGATGAAGTCTTGCCTGATAGTTCACTTATGCATATTGTTTTGAATGTTCTTCTCGATTCATATCAGAGTTTTGCTTTCACTCTTCGTTTGATGATGAAAGGTAATCCAATGTCTTAACATTTGAGGAGTTAGTCTTTGTTCTATTGTAGGAAGATCAATCTAGGCAAAAAAGGTCCATTATGCATGTTGGAGATCAAGCTTTCTTGGCTAGTCAGAAGGGCAAAGGTAAATGGAGCTCTTCTACTAGTAAGCCAAAATCTCCTAATTCTACACAATCAAAGAAGGAAGATACAGATGAGAAGAAAACAAAAAAGCTGAAATTGTTTTTACAACTACTCTAAAGGAAATGATCATGTCATAGAGAGCTGTCCAAAACTGGCTACCAAAGAGGCAAGGAAGAAAGAGGCTAGAATGGTTGTTGCATAGGACTCTACACCCAAAACAGAGTGTGCTAATCTTGTGTAGAATGAAGAATGGGCATTTACCACTGTTTGCATTTTTTACCCATCTTCTCATGAAGAGTGTATGTCTACAGTAGACTCGGATGTTTGGTACTTTGATAGTGGGGAGACCAAACATATTACCTCGCAGTGCAGTTTCTTCACTTCTCTTGAGCCTGCCTCTACAAGCAATACTCTCACATGCACCAACAACTCTTCTTATCCTGTTATGGGAGTTCATAATATCATTATGAATACTGCTGATGTAGTTCTTTTACATTGTCAAATACCTCCCTGTATTTATCAGTGTATTAATCTTGAAGTGTCTAGTTTTTCTAACTAATGAAAGATTAGATGTCCAATGTCCTAGATCTCTTGATTGGTGGCACTAGGTTACTATAGAACAAGATTTTGAATTGCTCCCAATTTTAGGGATCCTTCTTATCTTGTTCTATCTTATAGCACCATCTATGGGTGATGTCCATAATATTATATGTGGCATGCTAAATCTTATGCCTATCATCCATGATATGGCATAAGTAGAAGCACTAATTCCACTTGTTGAGGCACTGTTCAACAATGTCAATAGTGCATGCACTAGTATATCCATGGTGGCACGACAATTTAAGAACCTAAATCTTCCATCTAGCCTCTCTAGTTGGGATTTCCTCACTTTTTTGTGCTCACCCAAAGCTCCCAACTCCATCCCTAGGGCCCCAACATTAGGCATACCAACCTCTCACTTAGAGCCACACACATGCTCTAAGATAGTCTGAAGTGTTCTTTTTAAATGTGATATTCTATTACTCATGGTATCTATGGTGTCTAAACAATGGTTATCCATGTGTGTATCCTCTCTAAGTGCAGATCAAGGTCCTTAGTCCATATCTATGGAAGTGTAAATTCTTTTCTTTCTAGGTTTTTAGTTTTTTAAGTAGTTTTATGTTTTCTTTTTTAAGTTTTTGTGTGTGCATGTACACATAATATGAACAGTCTCATTAAGAAACTAAAAAGTTACTATGATTAGCAAGGAAGAACAACAAAAAAAGAAACTTGGTTTAGTACATTCTCTAGTTATGCATCAAACAATCGTGTGTAGCAATTTTGAAAAAATTGACAGCAAAATGATAATCCAAAGAAAAAAGCCAAAGTGCTCTATACACACTTTAGCCGTACGTGTGCTTGTATGCACATAATAAGAAAAAAAAGACCATAGGACACTACACACTGTATATAAAATTTGTGTGCTTGTGGCACAAATATCAAATTTTACATAAGATCACTACATGCTCTTGCGTTCTCCTCCCCCTAACTATGAAATTAATAAGTCCACTTGGAAAGGTGATATAGAAGCTAGAAATATTTGTAAACCACTCTCCAAACGTTCCCAAGATGGGATTAATTGCCCCATAATCCAAATGGCCTTGTATGACACTCCTAATGTATGAATAGTCAAGTTGAAGTCTCTATACAATAGACTTGCAAATGCCGAATTATATGTTCTAGGTGTTCTTTGGATAGTTCTTGAAGCAAGGATTCTGTAGAGCTTTGAACCACTCAATTTGGATTCATATGTGAGATTTATGCCCATTTTAGTAAAGGTAGGTTCTAGAAATAGCTTCCTAGAGAAGGATAGATGAAGAAATACACTAAAAAAAGAGGAGGTAGCTAGACATTTTGAGCTCCCACTTAGAGCTACAGTGCACACTTAGCTTTTCATCCTAGATTGGGTATATAATGCCTCCAAGGAGTGTTCAAGACACAACACAAGGAGAGGAGGAAGACAAAGGGCTCCTCTCACCTCTCCACACCCACAAGGGCTTGTGGGTGGTCTACATGTGGCCTTTGCGCTAGTTGCAGATGTCTATGCCTTGCTAGGCATTGTTCATGCATGAGAGGCCTCTTTGTAGGCTCCTTGAGCTCTCATAGGGACTCCAAAGTTCTCTTTTTGGATTTCTTATCCTGCTCTGTAACTTGCACTCAATGGTAGATCCTTCCTAATGAAGAAGATTATCAAAATTCATGTGAGAACCTCCAAAATTCCATGTTAAAAGTGCCTTCAAACATGTTTTGATTACCAAATGTAGCACTTATTCACCTTCTAGCTAAAATTCTCCAATGAATGCTCAAAGTAAAGACTTGAATGGTTGTGTGTGCAACTCACGTCCCATCCTTTATATCCTCTTGCACCCAAAATGGTAATGCTCTAAAATGCTCTAGTGTGGACATGTGGCCATCATGCACACTCATTCCCATTACCCCTTAGGTGCCTTAGGATATCCCTCGATCTAGAGACCTTGGCTAACCTTAACCCTTGTCCCCCACACATATAATGAGCTCTATAGATTGATGTCTAACAAACACACATAAGTTTTAGGTCAATGCACAAAATTAAATATTCTTAGTATCCTTTGTAGCTTATTTTGAATACTATAGGGAGACATTGGAAAAAAGCTCAAGATCTCTCTTTAATTTGAGATAGACTTTTGACAGAACAAACTTTCATGCAGAAAATGGTGCTTAAAAAAGGAAGACTCATACATGAATTTGTAGGACAAAATATCTATTGAATGTCAAAAGAAATGAGATAAGAAAGAGAGCTCTCATGGAGATGCACACATAGATTGAAGCAAGGAGAATAATGTTCTTCTACTTCTCCTATTACATAAAGAGAATGTACAAGAATGACCTAATAGAACAATAGAACCAATAAAATATGTAAAGACTAGTACATAAAAAAAAACCCTAATGTCAATGAATGAGTGAGTTGGCAAGAAATAAATGTGTCATGAGTCTCAGTAGATAGTCCTTGACATATACCAATCTAACCACTATCAATGTTAGAGGAATGAAAAGTGGTATGTGTCATCCTCCATCATTTCATGTTGAGCTTGATATCTCAACACTCCCCCTTAAGCTCAACATCATATCTTGTAATCCAAGCATCTTTAGAAACTCCTTTAGCTTCTCTGCTCCAAGTGTTTAGTGAAAATATCAGCAACTTGCTCATCTATCCTCGCATATCATTTGCAAAGACTTTCTCCTCGATCAAGTGATAATGTTTCCAGGATAAGATTTGTTCTAGCATGAAAAAACTATATTCCAATAAGATTATCACAATAAATGGTAATAGGCTTTTGCACTGTACACCTCAATATGCAAGTAGCATTGCTAGCCATGATGCCTCACATGCTTCCATTGAAACATCTCTATACTCAGCCTCTCTATGTGACAAAGAAATAGTGGGTTGTTTCTTATTGCTCCATGTAACAACAACACTCCCAAGTGAAAATAGAAAAACACTAGTAGACCCTCTATCTAGAACACCATCAACCAATTTGCATCAGTATATGGATGAACCTAAAATTCTACACTAGATTCATAAAACATTGCATAATCCAAAGTAGCACTCAAATAATGTGGAGTGTGTTTCAAAGCATCTAAAAGTGGATTTTTTGGAACCAGCATTAATCAAATATGAAGCCCTATAATTTAGCTTAAATGAGGCCTTATAAGTGTGAGATGGACCAAACTTCCCACAATTCTCTTGTACATAGTAGAATTTTCCAATGCTTCATCTCTAGTAGCATCCAACTTCAAATTCTTATATAATGGCTTAGAAATTGGCTTACAATTAGACATATACCATAATTTTGCAACATAATAAAGGCAATTGCCTTTGGGGCAGCCAAATACTTGTTTCTATATGTATAGATTCAATGCCCAAAAAGTAGCACAACACAGCAAGGTTTTTCATGAAAAATATTTGCATGAGGAGTTTCTTTATCTCTTTAATTATTTTTTCATCATCGCCACCTACAATCAGGTCATTAGCATAAATATCCACAATTATGATACCATCATCAATCTTCCTTGCATATAATGAGTGATCTGCATCACACATAGAAAATCCAATCAAAGTTAAATAATCATCAATCCTTGCATGCCAAGCTTGATCCCAAAAAAGTTTGTTTTAACTTGTAAACATATTCAAGATGCTTTGAATCATCATATCCTTGTGGTTGGTCCATGTATACTTCTTCCTACAACTTTCCATGTAAGAAAAAATTATTCACATTCATGTGATGCAAAATCCATCCTTTTCCTATAGCAAATGTAACAAATTCTCTAACAATAGCAATTTTAGCTACATGGCTGAAAGTTTCCTCATAAAAAATGCCATATTTTTGTGCATATCCTTTTGTTATCCATTGTGTTTTATACATGCTTATGGTTTACCTTCTAAACCCACTTGCAACCTATGGGTTTCTTTCCTTTCAAGAATGGAACTGGCTTCCACATTTCATTTTCATAAAGTGCAACCATCTCCTTATCCATATCTTTGTCCTAATCTCCATTTTCACTTGCATCTTCAAAACACAAAGGTTCACAATTGTGTGCTACCTTGGTCACATAAGCACAATGATGAACAAAGTGAATTTTTTACTCTTTGATTCTTCATAGAGGGAAATCCAAGTTCCTCATCAAGGCTCTTTTTTGAAACACTTGATTCTTCATAAATATCTTCAAAACATGTAGATGTTTTATTACCAGAAAAATATTTTATTTATCTTTCTTGTATATTGTTGAAAAATTGGTTGGATTGAAATTTCCACACAATCTTCCACTTCATGGGTTTGACTTGGAAGTATTTCTGGGGGAGGCGTCTAGTCCACTCAGGACTTGAAATTTTGCACTTGAGTTTTAAGCATTTCCTTTGTGACTTGATTCAACATTAAGTCATTTTGCATCATCATAGAAGCTTGCCATTTCATCAAACACCATATCTCTACTTAGCTTCACTTGGCATGTGATAGGGTTGTAGGATTTATATCCCTTTTGCTAAAAGGAGTACCCAAAGAAGATACATTTGTTTCCTTTGGGGTCAATCTTTGACCCCAACTCATATAGAACATCTACATATGCAATGCAACCATATACTTTCATGTCTAACAAGTTTGACTTTTTACCTCTAAATGTCTTGCTATTTTAGCAATTTGTTTTTTTTTTTTGCCTTTAGCAACAACATTCTGTTGTGATGTGAACCTGCATGAAATTTGCCTTTAAATTCCATGACTCTTTAGAAAAGTACTGAATTAATTTGATATTTACTCACCTCCTCCATCAGATCTTAATGTTTGAATGTATCTCCTTCTCTGATTTTCCACCATAGCCTTTAAATTCTAAAAGTGAGTAGACATCTCACTCTTCATCTTTATGAAGTATACCGATATATTTCATGTACGATCATAAATGAAGTTGACATAAATCTTGCAGTCTCGTTTTGATATATTAAGGTAGTGATCTGTGTGAACACTTTAGGACCACCAGGGCACTTTTTTCCCTCTTTAGGAGGTTCCCCCCCTATATACACCTATTGCCCTAATGGGTTACTTATCTTTGTATACTCTAGTGGTCATACATTGCGTATTGTGTGTTGTGCTCCATGCCTCTTCTTCTTCCTTGTGCTCTTCGCGTGCTTCCATAGACCTCGAACTCCAATGATTGGTATAAGAGCAGGTCGTCGCTTCATCTAGGGCATCATCAACACCCCTCCAATCACACTCTTAGAATCACATAAAATTGGTGTGCATACTTAGGGTGATTAGGAGATCAAAACAACTTTGCCTTGTGGTGCCAAGATTGTGACCTAAGCTTGTTTTGGCCTCCGAATGCACTATTGTAGCACTTGTGCATGCTATTTTGTCTTTTATGCCAAAGATATATATAGGTTTCTGCTCACCAATATAAGCAATTTGAAGTCTACTACAGGTTTAGCAGAACTCATCAGGGTACTTTTGTTCAACTTTTCCAAATACAATCATTTTTCTGCATCATGTTATTTTAGTCAATGGCCATGGCTAAAAGCAGTGATGTATTTTGTATGTTGGTTGTGGAAGATAAGTTGGATAGTACGAATTACCCATTGTGGGATTATATGATGCATCATGTATTGGTCACAAAAGGAATGTAGAATATTGTGCAGGGTATTGAAAAACATCCTATTACACCTATTAATATAGATATTGAAGTTGATTCAAATAGTGTTGAAGAGGATGATATTCTTCATGTTTGTGTTCATGCTACGGTTTTTGCTGCTCCTACTGTAGAGCAAATTGGCTAGGATGGCAGAGATGCTCAGGTACATGCATTGATAGCCTTGTCTATCAAACATGCCATTATTCCTCACATTCGCTCTTATAGAACAACTAAGGATGCTTGGGATACACTTACCATATTGTAGCAGGCTAGGAATGAGGCTCGTGTTGCTTACCTCTAAAAACAATTGGAGGATGAGCATATGAATGAAGGTGATTCTATGGACAATTTTCTAACAAAGATCAAAGATGTGAAGAAACAGCTAATTTTTGTTGATGAAGTCTTGCAAGACAATTCACTTGTGCAGACTATTCTGAATGGTCTTCCCGATTCATGCTAGAGTTTCGCTTCAACTCTTTGTTCAATGATGAAAGGCAATCCAAGTGCCTTAACATTTGAGGACTTAGTCTCTGTTTTGTTGCAAGAAGATCAATCTAGGCAGAATAGGTCCATTATGCATGTTGCAGATCAAGCTTTCCTGGCTAGTCAGAAGGGCAAAGGTAAATGGAGCTCTTCTATTAGTAAGCAAAAATCTGCTAATTTTGCACAATCAAAGAAGAAAGACAGAGAAGAGCAGATAATAGAAAAGTAGAAATTGTTTTGCAAGTACTATAAAGCAAATGGTCATGTCATAAAGAATCATCCGAAAGTGATTGTAAAAGAGTCAAAGAAAAAAGAGGTTGGAATGGTTGTTGTAGAGGCCTCTACATCGAAAACAGAGTCTACTAATCTAGTGTAGAATGAAGAGTGGGTGTTTGCTACTGTTTGTAGTTTTGACCCATCTTCTCCTGAACAGTGTATGTCTGTAATAGACTCACATGTTTGCCAGTACTTTGATAGTGGGGCAACCAAACATATTACCTCGAAGTGCAGTTTCTTCACTTTACTCTAGTGTTCCCCTACAGGGAATACTGTCACATGTGCCAACAACTCCTCTTATCCTATCATGGGAGATGGTAAGATCATTCTAACTATTGTTGATGGTAGTTCTTTTACATTGTCGGATGCTTTATTTGTGCCAGGGATCAAGAAGAATCTCTTATGAGTTTCAGCTTTAGTCAAGATTGGCTTGGTTGTAAAATTTTTTTGATGGCAGATGTACAATTCATGATCTATCAAATGGTGTGTGATTATTGCTTTTGTTGATGATAGATGTACAATCATGATCTGTCAAATGGCGATGTCATTATTGCTTTTGGCATTTTATGTTGTGGAATGTATAAGCTCATAGACTATGAGAAATTTGTGAATGATTCAACATGTGCATTACATGATTCTAAGGCTATGTAAGATGACAAGCTTTGGCATGCACATGTTGTTCATCTGAATTTTCCTAGTTTACTGTGCTTGCAAAAATCTGAAATGGTGTCCTCTTTGCCCAAATTTGAGACACCCGGTAAATATGTTTGTGAAGCTGTATTTTGGGCAAAATGCAGCATTCATCCTTCCCAAAAGATGGTTTAGTTCAAGCTACTCAAAAATTGCAGCTTGTTCACTGTGATGTCTATGGTCCTATGCAAACACCCTCTTTTGGAAACTATCTTTACTTCATGACTTTCATCGATGATTTTTCTAGGGATGCATGGGTATATCCATTGAAACCAAAGTCCAAAGTGTCTATCTGCTTCAAGCAGTATTTGTTTTGGCTAAAAATCTGTCAGCATCTAAAATGGATACCCTCCATTCTAATCGAGGGGGGGAAATATGTCCTCTAATTTTAATGTGTTTTTGGTTGAACGTGGGATAAAACATCAGTGTATAGCGGCATATACACCTCAACATAATCGAGTTGCTAAACGGAAGAATAGGTCACTCATGGAGATGGTGAGGTGTATGCTCAAGGATCAGGCATATGGCGAGGTGTTATGTGTGTAGCATATGTACTTAATAGGTGCCCCACTAAAGCACTGGAGTCTATCACTCCATATGAGGTTTGGCATCGTCGCAAGCCATCTATTGTTCATCTACATGTTTTTGGTTGTTTGGCATATGCATTAGGGCCTAAACAACAACAAAAAAATTGGATCATAAAGCAGTGAAATGTATTTTCGTTGGGTACAATTGTAAAAGCAAAGGCTATCATCTATATCATCCACAGACTAAAGGCATTTTGGTTAGCAGAGATGTTGCTTTTGTGAAAGATGCTATTCAGCCATTACTTTCATGTACTAAGGAGACATTATTTAGCTCCAAGACATGTATGAAACTTTGCTGCCTCTTTTTATAGGTGGACACTCTAGTGCTGATCCTAATGAAGCAACTTCTCATCATTTTATTGTTGATGCAGATTTATCTTATGCACTTCTTGATGAGAGAGCCCATATTGAGGAGGCAAAAACTATGCCAAAATGGCTAGCACAGACTTTATGTGATAGAAAATTAGATGCACCTCTATCATACCATACTCATTCAGGCTCTCATAGTGCCTCTTTTGCATCAAATTGCTAATGCTATGCTGGCTCTAGTCTCTGTGATGAGAATGAGACTATTTCATTTGATGAAGCACAAAATTCTAAAAATTGGATGGCTGCTACGTGATCAGAATATGATGTTATCATGAAAAATGGTACTTGTTCTTTATGTGAATTGCCTCCTAGCAAGAAAGCCATTGGCACTAAGTGGGTATACAAGTTCAAGCATAAGCCTGATGGAACAATTGACAGGTATAAGGCTAGGCTTCTTGCAAAGGGTTATGCATAGGAAAGAGGCATTGATTTTGATGACACCTTTGCTCCTACATGTCAAATGACTACTATTCCTAGCATCTATGCACTTGCAGCTCATCATGGTTGGAATGTACATCAGTTGAATATTAAAATTGCATTTTTGAGTGGTGACTTACATGAAGAAGTATACGTTTTTCATCCCCATGGCTTTTGCACAAAGGGCATGAAAACGAGGTGTGCAAGTTGAATAAGTTACTATATGGTTTGAAGCAATCACCACGTGCTTGGTATGAAAAGCTACATGCCTATCTCATAGCACATGGTTTTAAGAACAATGCAATTGAGAGAACCTTATATGTTAAGCGTACTTCTGATCATTGATGTGTATGTTGATGACATGTTGCTCATTGGTCCTCATGAGAAGCATCTTGCTGATTTTAAGGCTCATTTGCATGCCTCATTTGAGATGTTTGATCTAGGGCATTTGTATCATTTTTTGGGCATTCAGTTTATGCAAGTTGATGGCGGAATAGATTTGTGTCAAAAAATATATATTGACACATTATTGCATCAGTTTGGCCTTGAAGACTGCAAACCGATTGCCATTCCTATGGAGACAGGTTTACGATTGAGTCTTCATGATGCTATAGATGAATTTGATGCAGTTCTCTATTAGCAGGCTCTTGGATGCTTGATTTACTTATGCATTACTCAACCAGATATTTAGTTTTCTATCTCATAGATGAGTAGGTTTATGCATTGCACAGGTGTTAAGCATTGGCAGGCAATTAAGTGCATCTTTCGCTACTTGAGTAGTAACTGGCTACTTGGATTGTTTTATACCAAGGGGGGATCACTACCACCATATTTACATGCTTTTTCTGACTCAGACTCGGCTGCTTGCTATGACACTCATGTGGCCACTAGTGGCTTTTGCTTCATGCTTGGTAGCTCATGTATATCTTGGTTGAGCAAGAAGAATCCTACTCTGGCCACTTCTAGTTGTGAAGCTGAGTATAGGGAAGCTTTCATAGCGACTGTTGAGTGTGTGTGGCTGAGATGCCTTATGGCTAATTTGGGTGTTGGTTAGTCTTTTTCCACCAGCATTTTTACTGATAGTCAAAGCACATTCGCAATTGTGAGGAACCCTGTGTTCCATGCTCACGAGCCACACTAAGCACATTGAGGTGCATTATCATTATGTTAGGGAGAGGTTCTCTACTGGAGATATCAGCTTGGCATATGTGACCACGCAGAAGAACATTGTAGACCTTTTCATGAAGGATCTATTGGGAGTGTGTAGAAGTGCGAGAGACATAGAAGAAGCACACACAAGGAGTACAAATGCAACAAGAAACACAAAGAAAACCATGGTTGGAGTAGCTCTCTCTATTGACGATGAACTGAACTGAAGTAAGAGATGAATAATATCCCTAAGTAGAAAGTACCACCACATATGAGAGTATCAAGTATGTGGTATATCTCCTGCATGAAGGCATGCTCTCACATAGTGATAATGCACCTCAATATGTTTGGTCCGTGCATGAAACACTGGGTTCCATGCAACAACCAAAGCACTCTAACTATCTTTGAGAATATGCGTAGCAGCATCAATCTCCATGTAAAGATCCATCAATAGGCATCTCAGCCATATACACTCCACTGTAGCTATGAAAACTACCTTGTACTCAGCTTCACAACTCAATGCTGCCACTGTAGGTTGCTTTTTACTCAACCAAGATATGCATGAGTCTCCAAGGAAAAAGCAATTAGCACTAGTGGACATGCGAGTATCATAACAACCTGCCTGTGTACTTGAGCCAAGAAGACTCAAGGACTTGTGCCAATGAGACTATACCTCAATTGCCACACAAGTGCATATAGTGGGATCTTTAACACACATTTAAATGTCAATCCTAAGGAACGACTTACCAAGTGTATGAAGACTTGTGCACACGTGATGGATAATGAAGTGGTTTAGCTAGCATGCATGAGAAAAGACTACTACCTCTCACACTTACTGAAATACTGAAAGTGTTGCCGCAAGCCTCTTTTCAGCAGTTTTAGTATTTTGAGGTTTTCTCCCAGCCCAGAACTTCGAATATAGGCAATAGGTACTCGTTTCGAAGCTCTCGACGAGACGCATCCAACGATGGTGGTTTCACTCAATTCTGACCACTCTGCTTCAAGTTATGGCAAAAATAGTGACTGACAGGAATCACAAATACCCGCGCCACAGTTTCTCCTAGCTTACGCACGCACTACAGCAGCTCAAAACAAAGGGGAAGGGGTAGACAACAGTCCTACACATGCATTTCAAGCATCACACACACATACAAGAGCAAAATGAAGATCAAAATCAGCAAAAAAGAGGCAAACTCGAAAATTCAGAAGAGCTCCTTGTTCACAATGGCAAGAGTCTTTTACAAAGAGTCACAAAGTGACTTATATACATGAGCCCTAAGTTTGGTCCTTTCACACAAGTGACCGGCACTTTATTCACTAAGAGACTAATTTCCTACTATTGTACATGGGTAATCTCTACTTTTCTGTGGGAATGCATCTAGAGGACTCCTCTGGTGCATTTACAAGGGAAAATATATTACAAGAATGAATATGATACAAAAATATGTAGTCCAAATCGGAAAAATTTTGGGGCCCGTCTTTTTCTCTGCTTTGTGCGCTCTTTGGCTCTGCAACACTCTCCCCCTCTTCATCTCTGTCGTCCCTTGACAGACTTTGCTTCCCGCACGCGTCCAATGGTCAGTGTTGCCTGATTCTTGATCTTGCATTATGTTTTAGAGGCGCTCTGCTTTTCTCCGTATGCTCCCCTTGGTCAGTGTTGTCTGTAGTTAAACAGACATGCAGATTCGATGGCCTTCTTGATTCAAGCTCTACTACTCGAGAGCCTGTTGCACTTGTCTTGCCTGTTGACTTGGGTTGCCACGCACGCCATCAGTGACTAGGAATGTGCTGTTCTTAGTCACCCTCTTAAACTTTTCAGCCTCTACCCCTTTATAAATTTTGGTCCTCTGATTTGTCCTGGTTGCACACATCTGACCCTGTTGTATTGCTTTGAGGCTGTTTACTTCTTTTCACCGTGCATGACCTAGTTGTTTTCTCTTTTTGCCTGATGCGTGCCCCTGCGGGGCTCTGTGCAGAGATGGGTAATGCGCCCCTGCGGGGCTTCCTGCAGAGATATGTCTCTATTGCACCGTCTTAGACTTTGATTTTCTTCTTCTTTTCTTTTTGCTTGATTGCCCCTCTACACGTCCCTCCTCCTGAACTCTGTCGTCCTCGACAGGCTTTTTGTGGCGACGTGTGTATGTTTGTATGGCTTGTTGCTCTCTTTGATTTAGCAGATTCGCGTGACACAGCATGAATTCCTTCCATTGCTGAGACTTTACTTCGTCTTCGGCGCCTGTCGATGATCAGCAAAGAAACTTGTTTCATAGGCCACCAGCCTTGCATTCAAATTGGAAGTCATTTTAACAAAAATTTCTGAATCCATTTCGAAGAAGCCTGTAAAAAATGCTTCTTCAAAGGTCTGCATATACGGCGATGGCAAAAACATAAGGCGAGAATAATATGCCATAATGGTAAGTCGGCTGGGAATTGTAGATAAATCAAAAATCAAGGCCTCTGAGCCTTGCGTAATTCCAATGAAATTCAAAAAGGTATATTTAGCATGTTGGAACACCTTTATCATTGTTAATAACATGCTGAAAATTTTATTGGTCATTTTGACCACTAAATCTGGCACTGAAGCGTATCTGGAAATCCAAAATTCCATTGTCTTCACCATATATTCTTCGGTTGGTAGGTAATTATGTGGCGGACTAGGTAATAAAGGGTAGTTAAGCCACTGATTATTGATATTGCCTTGGCGCTGTCCTTCCCAAAATTGCGTCCAAGATCGTCTACGGGGTACAGGACAAAAAGATGGATTGACTTGAAGTTCATATGGTGATGCTTCCCACTGTACCCGCAACGTTGGATGTTTCTCCAAAATCTTTCTTCGCCATATTGGATCCGCCTTCTCGAACTCCTCTTGAGTGTATTTAAAAGTGTCACTCCTGAATTGAAGGTTGTGGTCCGGATCTTTATTCGTTACAGACTTTATATAATATCTAGTTTGCTCTTTAAGTAGTCCGTATGGTACATTGAATGGCTTCAAAATTTGTTCCATTTGTTTATTATCTATCTGAGCTTCTTTCATGATCCTTATGATCTGATCTTCAAATTCCGCAGTAAGCTGGGACACCAGTAGTGCCCTTTCTGGTCTGCTCAGTTCTGCAATTTCTCATGTGTTAGGTTCTAATGGAACCTCCTTTTCCGCCCTTATTGGTGAATGATACGAGGGGGGAGAGAGAGGACGTACCTCTTCCTCCACAGTAGCCGTGGTCTCTGGTGGAACTACTGGTGTCCCCTGTGGTGCTCGCTGCTCTAATTGCTCCTGAAGCTGTTTGATTAAATCATCTTTTTTCTTGTTTTCCTCTTCGGACTTAGCAATGGTTGCCTGGTGTTTCATTAGTTCCTGAGCCACAATATTCATGTGCTCTGTGTCTTCCTTACATTGTCGCAGGTAGTTATTCTCTGCTTTTTTCCATTTCGTTCTGAGTGCAGCTGTGTCCTCCATATATCTCTTTTCCCATTCGGCAATTGTCTCTTGCTCCTTCTTGAGCTGATCTGCATACATAATCACTTTCTCTTCTAATCCCTTGATGTCTGTTTTCGGTTGTGCTTGTACTTCGACTGGTTGATCATTTAAAAGAGCGGCCATAAGCTCTTTGTTTTGTTGTCTTAATGCTTCTGCTTCGTCCATGTACACTTTAATTTGGGATTCGAGAATTTTACTTCTGGATGTCATGCGTGCCTTTTCAGCTTCATTTGCTTGTAGTTTCTTGGTGATATCTTGTAGTTGTGCTTTTAATTGCTCGTTTTCTGTTTCTAGCATGCTATATTTGCTTCTAATTACTTTCAGTTCAGTTTCTTTTTGTACTACCTGTGCTTTTTCTGTTTCTATCTCTGTAGAGAGATTCTCACCCCATTTTTGAAGTTCGATTTTGTCTCGCATGGCTCGGTCATAATCTTCATCCGCATCAGCCATAAGTTGTTGTGTGTCTAGTGCAGTTCTGATCATGTCCTGCACCACGGGCTTGAGCTGAGCTATATCCACATTTAGCCATGTCCTTGGTATGTCTGGGGTTTCTCCTGTTTGTACATCTTTGCCTTTGTCGCTATGGATCGTGTCATTGTGTGGTTGCCTGATTTGGAGATGTACTTGCGGTTCTGCGTCATCTTCCACCACATCAAGAACCTTCGTGGCACTCCCTTGAAATGTGACATCCATGGGGGACGGTTCTGCCACAACCCTTATAGGTGTAAAGGGTTCTTCGTCTTCTTTTTGTGTTTCCTGACATTCCTGCTTTGGTGTCTTCAGGCGTAATTTTCTGGGAGGTGTGGCCTCCTTGATCTGGATGTTGGAAGTTTCATTAAGTTTTAAAGTGAGGTGACCTTCCATGTTTGCTTCCTTGCTCCTGGTACCTTGATCTTCTGGTGTCACGTGATCGTCATGTTGGATGTCTTTGTGCTCCTCGTTATAGTCTACCTCATTTAATTCCTCCCCTTGGCCGTCATCCTTGGATTCGCTTTGAATATCTACATCCAATAATGATGTATTGGGCTCCTCTTGGCCGTCGGATCCAGAACTAGAGTTATCTAGCCCAATTTCCCGATATCTATGTACTTTGGTGAGTTTGCCTTTTGGTTCCCTAGCTTGTTCGGACTGTTGATAATGATGACCCTGGACCGGTAAATTGACTTGTCCTTCTGTATATCTATGGGTCTCGTCCAGAGCCTCTGTCAAGTCTTTGGCCGTTATTTCCTTCCTTCCTTCAATAGTACTTTTGGGCAGTGCATGGATCCTCTTAGTAGTTGGTGTGTCTTCATCATTTAGCTTTATTTCCCGTAACCTTTTAGTACCTCTCATTCTAGGTTGAGAGCTCGTTTCTGCCACTTCCACAGTATTTGCTCCTTTCTTTTTCTTAGGGACCGTCGCCATTTTGGCATACTGGGCAATGACGGTCGATGATGGCATTTCTTGTAATTGTTCCCTCATTCCTAAGGCATGGTAAATCAGGATGGTTAGTGCCACACTGCCATTTAGGAACTTCTTATTCTTCCATTGCTTCTTCGCTTCGAACAATCTTTCTTGAACATAAGGAGTCAAATTAATTTGATTTCCAATTTGTTTGATGGCATGGGACAGTAGTTGCACAATGATCTTTTGTGGAGCTGTGTCAAATTAATTTGATTTCCAATTTGTTTGATGGCATGGGACAGTAGTTGCACAATGATCTTTTGTGGAGCTGTGTATCGATGCATGTTTGGGAAGCAAAAGTGTTGGTGGATTAATCTGACCTCGTCTTCTATGTCCACCCGGTTGATGTCGACGAAGGTTCGGGTCTTTGCACCTTTACTTTCTTCTTTCACTAAGGTGATCCCATCCTTTTCCCATCCAAAAGCTTCCTTGATTAATTCATGAGTGAATTGAATAATCACCCATTCTCCTGCCTTATCCATTACTCTAGCTTCCAGTACGAGAGGATCGTGTAGTGCTGGTTGTAGCGTATTCATTACTTGAGTGCATCTTTGAAAATCAGGCTTATAGATTGGCAGTTCAAAGTACTTATGTATGCCTGCTTTCTTCATGGTCTCTTCCACTGAAGGAAGTGTATGTTGCACGTGAAAATCCTGGGACATTATTGGAAACATATGATCTATGTCCATGATTTTGATTGTTGCGAGGAACAAGTAGTCCCCTGCAGGCTGGTCGTCTCTGAACCAGTGTCCCTTGGCCTTTGTGATACTTTGGGGAGGAAAATCCATCACTTCCTCGGGTACTGTTGCTTCAGAATCTTCAGAAGCCATCTGCACTCAATTTAGAGTATGAATTAGCGGCCTTATACTATTAGAAATCCTCCTTTATTTGTTTGTCATAAGCGCGAGATTGCTCCGAGTGAACGGTGTCGTCCCTTTCCCGTGTGTGTGAGAAAGGTAATACCTGGATTTTTCTCATTTTTATATATTTATATATTTTCATCTGAAAAGGAAAACAAAAACGTTAGTTCATAGCCGAAGCGGTTATCAAATTTTTTGGAGTATTTTCTTAGTGTATGTACAAAATGCTCTACTATTCCCCATTAGGAAAATGTGCATGACTATCCTGAAATAGAAGAAGGATGTGCCGAATGCTTGGCCTTGTAAGGTGGCCCTATCATGCATACTTGAGGTGCATTAGAAACTTGATGCGTGCACTGGAAAGCTTTATCTCTTCGATCCTTAGTTCCTCCTGGTTGCTTTGGCTTCCAGATCCATTTTGTGAACACTAAGGGAGTTTGGGTTGGCTTCTTGATCCGTGCAGCGCCTTGTGTTCTATTTGCTTCCTCCATTGTTCGAGTGAAATTGGCATTGGCCTCCCAGTTTCTCGGTTGGCTCCTGCGTGTTGTTGCCTTTTTCCTTGTCTGATGTCGTACCTCTTCTTTTGTCTTTAACTCCTGTTTAGCGGCTTGTGTGAGCTTTTTGGGAATCCATATCTGGAGTCGCGATCTTTGAGCTTGGAGCAAGGTCTTAGGGATCCATACTTGCACTGATTCTTTTTGTCTGTAGTTCCTTGCAGTGGGTTTGGTGATGCCTGTTTCCTTCTTAAGAGAGGGTGCGAACGTTTCTTGACTCTGTATTTGATCCTTGCGCACCCACTTATAGTTGGGTGGGTCTTGATTCGAGTATTTGCTTGTTGGTTTCCAATAGTGCGATCTTTGGATGTTTTGAGTCTGCTTAGGAGAGCACGCCTCCTCACTGGTTGGCTTTTCCACAATTGCATTGGATAACTTCAACTCTATTGTGGACGTCGCTAGGATGGAAGTTTCAGCTTCTATGCATTTGCTTTCTGAGTGGTGAGCATAGTTGATACTTTCTTCTGTCGTTTTTTGAACCTCCTCTGACCTTGGCTTTAATATTGTTTGGTTACATGGTTTCTCTTCAAGTAAGCTGAAAATCTCCTTATGCCCTATCGTAGCCGAAATATAACCTTGAGCCATGGAATTTCCTAGGTGGAGGGATACATTCGTGGTTCCAATACATTCTATGGTGTGACCTCCAATTCCTATTAATTGGGCTTTTGTGGGATTCAATTCTAATTGCAGCTCGTCTGCTATTCTCTTTCGCATGCAGCTAAGGCCTGCTCCTGAGTCTATCAATGCGTCTATCAATTTGTACTCTGTCTTGCCAATCCCTAGGTTTAGATAAGGTTGCGTTTTACACATACCCGTTGTATCATGATTTTTGACCTGATAGTTTGCCATAGGGATGGGCTCTTCTCCTTGGAGATAGCGTTCATCTCTTTGCCTGATCCACTCTCTCCGTTTCCTAATGCGTTCTAGTGCTTCCTGTCGAGCTTCCTCTCTGATTCGCTCTTCTTCCTTTTTCCTATTTTGAGCACCTACCAATCGTGCTAGCATTTGATCAGTCAAGGGCTCCATGAATCGTCTTACTCTGCATCCACTGATGTAATTGGGAAGAATGTCTCTGTCTAGTGTAGCGAGATTAACTGCACCACTAGTAGAGATTCGATTTATGATCAAGGGTCCATATCCGCGTTTTTGTAGCTTCTTTGCATGTTGTTTTAGGGTGTATACTAGGACTAAGTCCCCTTCTTTAAGTCCCTTGTCTTTTATATGTGCATCATAATATGCCTTCTGTCTCCGTTTAGCAGCATAAATGCCTGCTACAGCTTGCAATCTAGTCTCGTGTAACTTCTCAATTTGATCTAGTTGCTGGGATAATTCATGACCGTTCCACTCATATTGTTGGGCCACTTTCAATGTAGGTACTAAGAAGTCAATTGGCAAAATTGCATTTTGCCCATACACTAAATTGAAAGGTGTGGTTCCAATGGCCGTTTTATATGCAACTCGGAATGCCCAAATTGCATGATGCAATTGTTTGTCCCAATCAGATCTTCCATTATTGACAAGCTTAGTCAGCACCGTGCATAGCACTTTGTTAGAGCTCTCAGCCTGTCCATTGGCTTGGGGATGGTATGGTGCTGATTTTTTATGAATCACTAAGAACTCGTTCATTAATGACTCAATCACCTCATTGAGGAAGTGCGTTCCTCGATCGCTAACAATCTCAATAGGCAAGCCAAAGCGGGTGAAGATCTGCTCAAAGAGAAATTTTGCAGTAGTTTGAGCATCATTCTTCCTAGTGGCTTTTGCTTCTACCCATTTAGTTAAGTAGTCCGTGGCTACTATGATGTACTCCGCATGTGATCCTTTGGCAGGTGGATTGATAGGTCCAATGAAGTCTATTCCCCATTTTGTGAAGGCTCTCGCACATATCATTGGTCTTAGTGGCATGTCATCTCTCCGAATTGGGTATTTAGTTCTTTGACAAGTCTCACAACTTCGTACGTACGTTTCTGCATCCATATGTAGAGTTGGCCACCACAAGCCCGCAAAGAGAATCATTTTAACAGTTCTTTCAGCCGAAAAATGACCTCCTGCAGCACCTGCATGTGCCATTTCTAATATGGGCAGATATTCTCCTTCATGCACACATAATCTTAGTTGGTCATCCTTCCCTCGTTTGAACAATTGTTTTCCTATGAGAATGTAGTCCTTGCTCATTTCCTCTAAGGATCGCTTTCTTGCCAAGCTAGTTCGTAACTCATGTTCTTGAGTTTTTAAGAATTTCACTAATGTTGTACTCCAATTGGGCGCTATGGTCGAGAAAGGTAGAGACATATGGTCTTCGGGAACCGTCTCTCGGCATTCTGCACAATTACCTACGTGGTCGTGAACACTCTTTGGCATGTCAGGCCAATATACTCCTAATCTCTTCAGTTCTCGAATAGTTCCATGAATCCCTTTGTGTGTTCTCCATTTATTCACGTGTGCTTGCTCAATCAGTTGCGTTTGTTCCTCCTCATCAACACATCTGAGTAACACACCGTTGGGTTCCTTGTAGTACACACTACCTGATACTATGTGTAAATTCCTCGATTGAAGAATTTCCTTTTTGTTATTCCTATTGATTGAGTGTTGAGGTCCATGAGTGAGTATAGGGATCAATTTCTCAGCCCACTTTGGGCAAACTTCTAGATTGAACAAATAAGCATCTGGTAGATCATCGGGTACTCCACTCGGTGGCTCTCCATGTGTTAGCCTCGAAAGATGGTCTGCTCTCACATGTGTGTTTCCCTTTTTGACTATTACTTCAAAGTCAAACTCCATTAGTAGTAGAAACCATCTTACCAACCTTCCAGTGTTACAAGGTTTATTGACTAAGTACAACAAAGCTTGATGGTCTATGAAGAATTTGAACTTGTTGGCTAAAAGATAATGTCTGAATTTCTTCACGGCGTATACCATTCCTAAGCCCTCTCGTTCCGTAGTGGTATAATTTCTTTCGGCTTGATTCAGTTGCCTACTTGCATAAGCAATTGGATGATCAATCTTGCCTTCATCAGCCGGCTGGGCTAAGATGCATCCAATGGCGTAGTTAGAAGCATCAACATGAATATGAAAAGGTTTGCTCCAATTAGGTGATTTCAGAATTGGGGCAGTACTAAGTCTCTTCTTCAACTCTGTGAAAGCCTTTTCGCACTCTTCTGTCCAAGTAAATTGAGTCAAGAGACCATACAAGGGTTTTGCTATTATGGCATACATGTGAATGAACCTACGGTAGTATCCACAATGCCCCATAAAAGCTTGCACTTCCTTTGCGTTCTTAGGTCTTGGTAAGTCTAAGATGACTTTAATCTTGTCCTCATCCGTTGATATTCCATTTCTCGAAACTATGTGTCCTAGAATTTTCCCTTGCCTTACCATGAAGACACATTTCTCAGGATTTAAGCAGACTCGATACTGTCTACATTTGTTGAATATCTTCCTCAGCTCGGGAATGTGATCGGGTCTTTGATTGGAGTACGTGCAAAGGTCATCTACATATACTTCCATGCTTTTTTTCAAAAATTCCTTGAAAACATGACACATCAATCTCTGGAAGGTGGCTGGAGCGTTGGTGAGTCCAAAGGGCATCACTCTGAATGCATATACTCCCCATTCAGTGGCGAATGCTGTCTTGTGTTGATCCTCAGTCGCGATAGCTACTTGATTGTATCCAGAGAATCCATCTAAGAAACTATAGACCTCCTTACCTGCTACTCTCTCTAACAAATGGTCCGTCATAGGTAGTGGATAGCTGTCACGTATAGTGGCTGCATTCACCTTCTTCAAATTTATGCACACTCTCAATTTTCCATTTTTCTTAGGTACTACTACTAGTGGCGATACCCACTCGGTATGTTCTATCTCATATATGAATCCTGCCACTAGTAGTTTGTCTATTTCCTCCTTGATCTTTGCTGCGTAGACTTCATTATATGTATAAGGACGTTGTTTGGAGGGTTTTGCATCTGCTGTCATTGGTATTCGATGGGAACAAATGGTGGGTTCTACCCCTTTAAGATCCTTATAGGTCCATGCGAATACATCTCGGTACTCCCTAATAAGGCATATGAGTTCCTCTTCCTCTTCTTCAGATACATCTTTACCAATATATGTGCATCTTTCTTCTCCTTCCTCAATAGTCACTACAATTTTTTTCGTTTGTTCCTTGTTGTCGTACGCTTCTCCGTCTCGTGCCTCTCATCGAGGCATTTGAATAGCTACTTTTCTTTCCTCTACTTCGTATTTTTTAAAGTGTTCAGGAACTTCAAAAAGATCTGGGTCCGGCCCTGCTTTACTCTTGTTCTCCTCCTGTCTGTGTATTGCAGTAGCGGTTTCAATTGCAAAGATCTTTGTTGGTTCCTGCTCCTTCTGGTTCTGAACAGCATTTACACAGTTTTCTTCGTAATCAAATTCTGGTTCCATTTCTATGCTTTCATATTCCTCCTTCCATTCTTTTTCCAGGATCTCCCCTTCTTCCACTTCTTGAAGAACAACCATATAGAGATTTACATCGTAGCCCTCCTCATCTATGCATTCATTCATTGTCAAAACTTCCTCGTTTACACACACATCTAGAGTCGCCAAGATTTCCATCCATCCATGTGGCTCAAAGATTTCATCAGAGAAAATTTGAGGTATGTAAGTGGGATCCTCTACGGGTCTATGGTTAGGATGTCCTATCGGCCATGGTTGCCGTTTGCTCTCTTCTCTCTTGGATTCCTTACACATCCACAACTGAGCATCTTCATGCATCCAGGATTGATCACTTGATCCAGCACTGTGAATGGATAAGTCATCTTCTTCTCGATGTACTGGATTCCATTGTAGTGGAGGGACATCTCGATAAGCAAATGTGTGCAAATTTATTTTGGTGGTGTTTCCTTGATGTTGCAGGTACAACGAATCTCTTCCCCAATCCTGTACTACCCGCATTTGTCTCATGAAGGGTCATCCTAATATCATCTCGTAGTTGTTTGCTTTCTCGAATTTACAAATGGCTAGAGTGTGTTCGAATTCTACACCGCAAGTGGTTAGTTTGATCCTTTCTAATATTCCTAAGGGTTTTTCTACATGACCGTCGGCTAATTGGAGTTTCATGCGTGTGGGTCGTAAGGCAAGTTTTCCCCATTTTTCCCAGATTTCCTTAGTGGCAATCCCTACCCCGGCTCCCGTATCTAGAATAGCCTTGGTCATATACCCATTGTGTGTGACTGGTAGACAAGTATTACCCTCATCTCCTTCACTAAACTCTCCCACTTTGTCAACAGGAACTTGTATTGTGGAATTATTTTCCTTCTCCTTTTCTGTCGGTTTTCCAATCTTTGGCTGTGATTCTAATTGGTTTGCCATTTGCTTCCATAATTGTGGTTTAAGTCGAAGCAATTCTTCCACCGTCAATCGGCATTGTACTTTTGTTTTCTTTAACTCTGTTAAATTGTGTGAACTCTCTTCTACTTTTTCTTTTTCCTTTTCATGCACTGTGGGTGCTCGTATTATCACTGACTCGCTTTCGTATTCTCCCAGGTAATTGGGCAACGTTGAGATGCTTATGGTTTCCTCTCTTCCTCTGTCAAGTCTTGACACCTCTTCGTACACTTCCTCCAAGTTGGGGTGGAGTTGACAATCTTCCCCATCTATTTCTTCAAAAGGAGGTGTATGATCTCCATTCTTCTTCCATTGTTCCTCTCGAATTCTGTTCCATAAGTCTTTTGGCCAATCTGCTTCTAGATCTAGGATTATTGACATCGATTCCTCCCGGGTTGTTGTCTGGCCACTTTGGTCATCTTCTTTCCTAGGCTCTTTGTTATTGGGCTTTAAGCATTCTTCATACAGACTAGGTGCAATCCTGGTCTCTGGTAGCATTGGGATGGGTTTTTCTAGGGTTGCTTGTGCTACTTCTATGAGTTTTCTGCATATGGCTAGTCTTTCCTTTTCTAATTCTCCTTTAGGGTAGATTTTTTCATATTGTTCAATGCTTGGGCCCATCTTGATTCTAGCTTGGTAGGCTTTCAACCACATGTCTAAGTCGTCTGGCTTTGGGTCTGCTAGAATTGATCCAGGCTTCTCCCTATCTGAGCTAGGTTCGGTTAGCTCAGGGGTCTCCTTAGACTTCCCTCGTTCTTTGTGTTTATTTGGTTTTTCGATTTGCTTTTCATTGTTTGTACTCTTGTTCTTTGCCCATTTATCCTTGAGTTTCTCTCGTCTTTCCTTCCATTTCTGAGCTTTCGTGTTGCGGGAATTTTCACATGGGTCCTCAGAATCTTCCACTATCTGAGTTGAAGGGCTTATTTTCTTGTTGTTTTTTTGTTCCTCTTCCGATTGCTGTTCTTTTTGTTGTTTTGTTTGGGCTCTGGTAATGGCCTTTAGTGGCACCGTGTATTCCTTATCACTTCCGGGTCCTTCAATGACCTCTATCATATTAATAGGTGCAGTGTCTTGGGATTTGGTTGGGTTTTTAGGGCAATCTCTAAAAAGATGTTCCTTTCCACACTCACTGCAGTACCCTTCCCAAACTCTGGGTGGTGGTGGATTATAAGGTCGAGGGCATTCCCTAATGAAGTGATCCCCTCCGCATCTATAGCATGGTCCTCTCTGCACCAAGGGTCTCACTAGAGGTCTCAAGGGTTGCTGTGCTTTAGGAGCTGTATACATTAATGTGGTGGTTTCTGCTCCATATGTCTGATCATAGCCCTCATAACCCCAATAAGCCGTTTCATATGTTGGCTCATAGTCCATCATGTTGGCTTCATATTGATAGTACTCCCCTTGTGGAGGTTCATATCCTGGGTTGGTTGGTTCCACATTGGTCATTCTAGATGTTGGTACGATGGCTCTCTCTAAGTTTTCTTCTGGTTGAGCATACTTCACTGGTACGACTTGTTGAGGTTGTGATAGCTGGGGTCCAAGTACTGGCTGTGGTGGTGGGTATGGTGCTTGCTCATATTGTCTTGGTGTCCCTGCTTGTGTTGGATAAGGATTGTATCTAGGCATCTCCCTACCCGGCTCTCTCGGTTGATATCCATAAGGTCGGTATTGAGGTGGTTGGATAGGCCGTACTTGCCTATTGAAGGGACAGTTTTCAGTGGTGTGATTAGTGTATTTTTGCTCAATGTGGCAGTATGATGAGGTCCCTTGTTGTTGCTGTCTGTAGTATGGGTACGTAAGTTGTGCACCGGCCCCTCCTCTCACGCATAAGTGTGTGGGGTGATCTCCTCCACATAAATTACATCTTCGTAGCACTGGCAATCTTTGTGCTAGGTTTTGGTAAGCTCTCTGTCCCTGGACTCCTAGTTTCTTTGCTAATAATTCTGCTAATTCTTCCATGTTAATGGAGTTGGACGTGATAGTACTCTTTAGATCTTCTGTTTTAGTGTGGTCGGATGTACCTTTGAGATCCTCTGCCAAATTGTCTTCCAAATCAATGCACTCTTGGAGACACTCACTCAGTGTTTGTAATCTCTTCACATACACTAGTGTTCTTAGGGTTCCGTTAGTAAGTCCATCTAGAAATAGTGAAATCATCTTTTGTTGAGTGGGTCTCTCAGCGGCTGGGCATCTATCCACGTACTGATTGAATCTTCGAGCCGCCGTCTTCACGGTTTCATTAGGGTTTTGTTTAAAGCTATGGATTAAAGATGCAGAATTGTGTTTAATCCCTCTCTTTGTGAATTCTCCAATAAATTCTTGAAAGAATTGTTCCATGTTTCCAAATTGATTCGGATCTAAGGGTTGGAACCAAGTAAGAGCAGTTCCTGTGAGGGTGAGCCCAAAAGACTCATACTGCACAAAGAAGTCCTCTACTTGCTCTGCTCTTAGAACTTGTTTAAATTCTGCGATATGATCATATGGCTCTCCAAGCCCATCATAGTGGTTTCTTACACATTTAGCTACTTGGATGGGTCTCAACCTTCTCATTGGTTCAGGTGGTCTGGGCATCATAGGGAAGACTGGGATAGCTGGTCGTAATGGCGGCACTCCCGACTGTCTTCCTATCGGTGGTTGTGGTCTTACTGGCGGTCGGTACTGGTTTTCTATCCCTGCGTGGGCCTGATTGTGTGTGTGCACTCCTGGAGTTGCAAACTGTACATGAGTATGGTTGGGCACACTTCGTTGACTGGTCTGTCCTGATGTGGTTTGCTCCGTTTCTGGCTGATTCCCAAAAGGATTTTGTGAAGTAGTTGCCTGACCTCTCTGAGGAAATACAGGCGTACCCATGTATCTTAGTCGAGCCCTGTCTAAGGCACTCACTGGCCAGTATCTCCTTTGGTCCTTATCCAAGTAAGTAAGCCTAGTTTCATCATCTGGGTCTTTCAACTCATAAAATATCATGGGGCTTTCTTCTCTCCCTGGAGCCGATAAGTCAGTTTGAAGCAACAGGTCTGATCCATGGATCATATAAACTTCCAACAGGTAATCATCTTGAGGTATCAAATCTCCTCTCAAGACCCATGACACTTGAGACCTGCCCCTCGGAGTAGACACAGGCTCCTCAAGTTGTGTTCTTTCGGAGTTGTTTGGGTCCACAAACTCTCCTCTGTCATTGATTCTCTCGGGAAATTCAGTTACAATATAGATATGACCAATCTTGTCTACATATGCTCCTCCTTCATACTTCACAGCAGGTCGGGGTACAATTGTGGCATTCTGGGAAGTTATCATCCTCGCAACCGATCTGTTTAACCCATCCAGGTAGATTGGGATCTCTTGGGCGTTGGTGGACACGTATTGTAAGGAGGTACGGTAATCCCCTTCAACAGTGGACATGAAATTTCTATTTGGAGTTGGACCTTGCATGTCTTCCGAAGCCATGTGTAATTCCTCTTCCGAATCACTAGAGGTTTCTGAGTAGATGGAGTGGTGACTAGCCTGGGCAGCACTTCCTACCGAAGATATGACACTTCTTCGACTACTTAACACTCTTCCTGATCTCAAGTTCATTCACCCCCCCCAAGTCTCTCTCTAAGTCCCACAGGTTCTCCTTGGGTGGCTTTCCTTATGACTTAAAGTGTCTTGACAAAAGAAAGGGTCAATCTGGACGATACCACTTTCTGACGATACCACTTTCTGACGATACCACTCTCGGGCGATACTGCTTGACCGCGATACGATACCAAAGGTCCAAACGATACGATACTGGATATTGCTCGCGATACGATACCAAACACCAAACGATACGATACTAACCTGGTATCGCGATACTACCTCTGGGAGCAGCCGATACGATACTAGGATTTATCACGATACGATCTTAAAAGTTTCAGGTGATACGATACCACGTGTACGATACGATACCAGTGGTCCAAATGATACGATACTTATGACAGTATCGCGATACTGTCCAAGTGAGTGGCCGATACGATATCAAGGTGGTGTCGCGATATCAGATTTCACAAGGCACGATACGATCTCAAAAAGTCCGACGATACGATACCAGGTATAGTGTCGCGCTACTTCACTAGGAAATATGGCGATACGATACTGACAAAGGTCGACGATACGATACGAGAGACTCAAGGCGATACGATATCACCGTGGTAAGCGCGATCGCGATACCAATCTTGGCGACACGATACCGGAATGGTATCGCGATACCAGGATCGATACACAGCGATACGATACTTAAAACAGTGCACGATCGCGATACCAACTCAACGTCACGATACCAAAATGGTATCGCGATTCCAAGTAGGTATCAAGCGATACGATACTTTGGCGAGTATCGCGATACAAGGGAGTTTTGGTATCGCGATACCAAACCTCAACCGATCGCGATACTCAAGCCAAAATATAAGATTTTTCAAAAATTTTTGTAACCCCTTGCTCTCCTCACTCCCCTCTTCCCTCCTAGGATCCTGTATCACCCAAAAATTTTGTAATAAGTTCAGTTTACCCCTCCCGCGATACTGCGCACCTGTTTAATCACGTGTTTGTGCATGTTTAGTGAGTTTTGTGTAAATATTCTTGTTAGAATCTCATCTCTAACCTCTCTTGCTTGCACTTGGAGCTCAACCACAAGCTGGGATGGCCTGAAGCACTCGATACCAAGTCCACGATACTGATCACTGTCGCAGACGATACCAGAACTCCAGCAAGTATCAAATGAGTCAATTTTTTTGGTTTTTATACTTTTTTAGACAGAATTTGAAATTTTGGTAATTTTTTGGTGATTTTGGGAAATTTTTTTTGGTAATTTTGCCTACCCTTACTTCTCCTAACCTCACTAGTCCTCTACCTCTAACCTAATCCTAACTCCTCCTTCTCTTCCCTCCTCCTAAACCTAAACCTAAAACTTATCACACACACCTCGGAGATGTGAAGTAACAAGTGCTGAAGTGACTGACTACTTGCTACCGGACAATTTTACCTCTACAAGTACGATTCGATCACACTCGCTCTATAACTATCACGAAGGCACCTTGGTTGAGTGTTCCCCGGCAACGGCGCCAAAAACGTGTGTACTTGAGCCAAGAAGACTCAAGGACTTGTGCCAATGAGACTATACCTCAATTGCCACACAAGTGCATATAGTGGGATCTTTAACACACATTTAAATGTCAATCCTAAGGAACGACTTACCAAGTGTATGAAGACTTGTGCACACGTGATGGATAATGAAGTGATTTAGCTAGCATGCATGAGAAAAGACTACTACCTCTCACACTTACTGAAATACTGAAAGTGTTGCCGCAAGCCTCTTTTCAGCAGTTTTAGTATTTTGAGGTTTTCTCCCAGCCCAGAACTCCAAATATAGGCAATAGGGTACTCATTTCGAAGCTCTCGACGAGACGCATCCAACGATGGTGGTCTCACTCAATTCTGACCACTCTGCTTCAAGTTATGGCAAAAACAGTGACTGACGGGAATCACAAATACCCGCGCCATAGTTTCTCCTAGCTTACGCACGCACTACAGTGCAGCTCAAAACAAAGGGGAAGGGGTAGACAACAGTCCTACACATGCATTTCAAGCATCACACACACATACAAGAGCAAAATGAAGATCAAAATCAGCAAGAAAGAGGCAAACTCGAAAATTCAGAAGAGCTCCTTGTTCACAATGGCAAGAGTCTTTTACAAAGAGTCACAAAGTGACTTATATACATGAGCCCTAAGTTTGGTCCTTTCACACAAGTGACCGGCACTTTATTCACTAAGAGACTAATTTCCTACTATTGTACATGGGTAATCTCTACTTTTCTGTGGGAATGCATCTAGAGGACTCCTCTGGTGCATTTACAAGGGAAAATATATTACAAGAATGAATATGATACAAAAATATGTAGTCCAAATCGGAAAAATTTTAGGGCCCGTCTTTTTCTCTGCTTTGTGCGCTCTTTGGCTCTGCAACACTGCCCAATCACTATCTGTAAAAGCATGCAAGCATGGCTGAACATCTCTGCCATAAAAGAGACCTAAGCTCAAATATCTAAACACACGTTTTACTGCTTGCCAATGCTTAGTGCCAGGGCTATGCATGAATCGACTCAACTGGGAAACTGCATAGTGTATATCCTACCTTGTGTTGCATGCATATATAGGACATCCCACAGCTTTCTGATAAAGAGAAGTGTCAAAGGCATCATTGGAATCCTGAACTGAGAACCTGAATCCTGTCTCAACTGGTGTGGAAAATGGCTTGCAATCCTCAAAGTCAAAACACTGAAGTAGTTTTTCAACATACTTTGCTTGATGCATAACAATTCTCCCCTCAATGGATACAAACTGGATGCCAAGGTAGTAGCTCAAAAGGCCAAGATAAATGACATCAAAAGTAGGTTGCAAATCAGCCATAAGAATGTCAAGTTTTGCATCACATGACCCAGTCAAGAGTATGTCATCGACATAAAGAACAAGCAGTGTAAGATCAGCCCCATTTTTGCACACATAGAGTGTGCTTTCAATCGGACTACATGTGAAGCCAAGAGCAATCAAGTGCTTATGGATTTTGTCATACCATGCACGTGGAGCTTGCTTGAGACCATACAAGGCTTTATGCAAGCGACAAACCATATGCTCTTTCCCTTTCATAGCAAATCCAGGAGGTTGCTTCACATAAACCTCTTCTTGCAAATCACCATTCAAGAAGGCTGTTTTTATGTCCCGACGCCGCCTTAATACCTCTCAATGATGCTCTCCATTTTGTGTAGTCTTTAGTACTTCAGTACCTGCTCAAACCCATCTGAAGCTTGATGCGCGCACGGAGACCGAGATGTTTCTTATCCGCCCAGCCGCGTACCCCCCTCTTGACCTATGACTCCTTAATTGGAGTAGTAATTGTGGCATCTCACATGAGTGCCACATGGCACTCATGTGTATCCTTCTAATAGAGCCCAAGAGATGGTTCACACCCTCTCTACTAGAGGGACTCCCTTCATAACATTTCCTTCCCCTTAACTCCATTTTGTCCTCAAAAATGGTATTGGAAGATCTAAAATCAAGAGGGTAGTACTCCCACTATATCCCTATGCATAAAAATACATGGTCCTATCTCCGTGTTGTTTCCCCATATCCTTCCCCTTAAGAAGACTCTTGGGAAGGTAAACTAAAACTGGGAAACCGTCTCTGAAGGGTGCTAACCCGCTCCCATGTGGCACTATCTTCTGAACTATCTTTCCACTTTACTAGACACTCTTTATACAAGTGATTCCTCGTCCGTTTCTCTCGAGTGCGTAGTATGCTCTCAGGCTCATGTGGAATAGATTGAACAGAGATAGGCTCTACTACCTCACTATTTGGAATGAGGTTGTCAGATTCACCCAGCCTTTTCTTAAGCCGGCTAACATGAAAAACTGGATGGATTTGACTATTCTCTGGAAGTTGGAGGTGGTAAGCCATTTTTCCTATTCTCTTAAGTATTTGGAAAGGTCCACAATACCTAGGAGATAATTTTGGACAAGGTTCCCGTCTTCATGGTTTCAGATCTAGATGGAACTCTACGGTAGACTTGCTCTCCTACCTCAAAGTTGATATCTCTCCTTTCAGGGTCAGCATAGGCTCTAGCTCTATCCTGAGCTCTCCTAATGCTGTCCTTAGCAAGCCTAAGCATATCGTTCATCTCTTCCAAGAAGTCCTTTGCAGCTTGAACTTTCTCATTCTGCAAGCCTACTGCATAAGGAGCTCTTGGCTGAAACCCATACATAAGCATAAATGGACTATGCCCAGTGGAAGAGTGCTTGGCACTATTATATGCAAACTCTACTATAGGTAAGTACTCTTCCCAATTAGTTTTCCTGTCATTTACATATGCTCGAACCATATCCTCTAGGATTTGGTTAACCCTCTCTGTTTGCCCATCCGGCTGTGGATGCTCCGCCATACTCATGCTAAGCTTTGTATCCAACCTTTTGAAGACCACTCTCCAAAAGTGGCTAGTAAACTTCCTATCCCAATCGGAAACTATGTCTAAAGGAAGACCATATAACCGGTATAGGTTCTCCACAAAAAGTCTAGCCAACTCTGGTGTCTTCATTGTAGTACGTGTCAGAATAAACCTAGCCATTTTGGTTAACCTATCCACAATTACCCAGACTGAGTCATGCCCTCTCTGTGTCTTAGGTAAACCGACTATAAAGTCCATGGAGATACTCTCCCACTTCCCATTAGGAATATCCAATGGGTGGAGTAGTCCTCCAATCTTCAACCTCTCAGCTTTGTTGACCTGGCATTTGTTGCACTTGAGCACATACTCTGTTGGAAGTGAGGTAGGCCCTTAGGCTTCTTTTATAGTATTGTTTATATATTGAAAAGCACCATGAAAAGCACAATAAACCACTACGATCGTACTTCTCCCTCTATTCGTATTGCGATCACCTTTGTCTGAAAAGCATAACGCGTTGCGTTTTAATCGTGTGCCGTTGGACATTAATAAAGCAAAAGCTATAAAACATATTTGTCCGCGAATGCTGCCGTCTACAGGATTTGAACTCGGGTCATTGGGTTGAGAGGTTGATGAACTAACCACGCTACCCGTCGTCCTTTCTTGTACAAGGAGTGAAGAGGAACTGTAAGCATTCTTTGCGCGCCCGTTTCCTTTAAGAAGGACTAAGAGTGAGCTCTTATAAATGGTGTACAATTTGACCAAAAAGAATTATTGAGACATTCTTTGACCAATAGGATATTGATTCCAACAATCCCCCCTACAATGTCATATTGGTACAATCTGGACTGGATCTGTAAACTGTCACAAGCTGCAAACTATCACAAGCTTCAAGCTTGTACTTCGGACACTTCAGAACTTTTCTTCAAAAGTCTTCTTCAAAACTGAATTTGACTTTCCTTCAAGAACTTGAACTTGCTGAATATGAACCATAATACTTGAGAAAATATGCAAACTAGATATCCAATAGTGTACACATCAAGCAATCATTGCTTGACAACAAATATAGCATGAACTGAACCTGCTATCTCCTGTCTTCAAAAACCTGAAAACATACACTAGGATCCACATTTTTGCATTTACCTTCCAAAAAAGGTTTCTCAACATACTTCTGCTGCGTCATGTAAATACACTAAACAAAATCAGGAACTGAATCCTGGAACCTGTGACTGACAACTCACAACTTAGTGTATTATGAACACTGTTGGTTCATCTCTGACTGTACTCAACTCAATATGAGTCAAAAAATCTATGATGTCATCATGCCTTCATCCTTTAAATCCTTCATACCTCTTTCCTTCAGAACTTGGTATAAACATATATGTGCGCACTTCTGAAATATACCTTTCTAAAATATCAAGCTTCTCTTCAATAGAACTCTGGAACCTTCTCCTGAACAAGAACATCCTAACAGGAACTTTCTCCAAACATTCTTCTTCTTCCTTCTTCTTTCAAAGCTGGAACATAAAGAGAACCTGACAAAGGAAATATAGGAATACCTGAAATAGGAATACCTGTAGGTATGACTCTGCATTCTTTTTCATATGGCTGAAAATAAGTCTTCATGTTTCATCACCCCCCTGGATTATTTAACACTAGTATCCAGTATTCTTCAAATATATCAGACTTTATGAAATCTGGAACGTCTTCCTTCATAAATCTGATGTTCAGTGATCAATACCTGTATCTGAAACAAAAATTTTGAATCCTTTTTATTAGCATTGATCAGATGCCAATAGCTTTCCATGTTATTCCTCAGCTTTCCAAAATCTAGAATAAGGTTAGCTGATCCTAACATAACAAAACCTTGTTGAAAGCTTTATAGGATTCATAACCTTCTGTAACATAACAAGTATCTTCTATCTCTCTGCAACACAAATTTGATAGAACCTGAATCTTTGGCTTACTTCTTCCAATGTTAAGAATCTTCACAAACAAAGCATACACAACTGAATCATAAATACTCAAGATCATATAAGATCATACGAGATCAATGATCTCTCCTGTGTAGAATCTGCTCTTATCAAACCTTCATGACTGAATGTTTGATTTATTACCTGAATGTCTTCAAGTGTCCATGCTTCTCAAAAAGTTGTAAAACTTTTCTTCAAACAAATCCTTCAAGGAATCTGCAATTCCTACTTGAAACATAAGTGGACAAACTTCTCACCTTGAGAACTCCAAAAGCTGCAAGTTGATACTTCATAACTTTCATATTTTACCCGGGTGAAATGTGACAGTACCTGCTTGACTTTCTTTTGGCTAACTCCACTTCTCAATCAAGTGATAGGATCTAATGGAACACCTTTTTGAATACAAACATGTATCCAAAAATCAAGACAATCATAAAAAATAGATTCTTCAACTGGCTGGTACATCAACAAGATTCTAAATTTTCTGAAGTTTCTGAAAATACTGAATATGAGGTAACCTTTTCCAAACATAAAACCTCAACCCAAGTCTTCAACATCTGCTTACAAAAAACTCTTTTACCTCAAGAGTTTAGATAAAGAAGAAATATACTTCTCTGCAACTTGTCATATACCAAGTAGCTCTGTATTGACAGTCCAAGAATTCTTTGAGGGAACATATAAGCTGCCTGCTTAAAAGCTTCAACTAAAACATAACTCATACATATATGAGTTAAAACATATATCTACTGCTTTTCTTTCTCTCAATGCAATTCTTTGTCAAATCTACTAAATCATGACCAAGTATAATGCAAAACAAGAAACTGCTTCTTCTTTAAACAAGATGTTCTCGTAGACTTGTCTTTGGATGTAGAGGATTAAAATAGGAAAAGTATATGGAAAATATATGAGAAAAGGAAGCCTTACTTTTCTTTTGGAAATGATGGACTTTCTTCTTCTGCATCTTTCTTCCACCTGATGATGTCAACATTTTCAAACTTCTCTTCCATACCTTTTGTTCTCTTCATTTTGAAGTAGCAAACACTCTTGACTTTTTCAAATGAACTTTTCTCTTCCTCTAATGCTAAGAGTAAGAGATAAAACAAACATGGTATACAAATGGAAGTGAATATAGAATCATGTTTTATCATCTCCTCATATCTCTGAATCAAAATTCTGCTTCAAATGTCTGAAATGACTAAATTCACCAATCGTTTGTCTGAATGATGAATTACCCTTCTAGAGTTACCTTCTCTAGATACATTTGTACTTGGATATGCAACCAACTTACAACAGAAAATTGGCTGAAAAACTCATCCCATCTCTGCACTTGTCTTCTTAGATGAATTTTCTTGCCATGAAAGAGATCTTTCAAAACTCTCTAGAAAAACCTCTAGATACCTGTTTTGATGTAGCTAATGCTTTAACTTTCAAATGATGAAAGTGTATAAAAGCATTCCTTGAATTTCTTCAAATCTCTTCATAACTGCTCTTCTAAGATATGACCTGCAAATGATAATCTGATAGTAGAAACTGATACCTGTGATTTGATGTTGATCTGATTCCTTCATCTTCTCTAAACAATTGTTCTTCCGTGAATTTGAAGTAGTCTTCTCTTCATCAAGTCTGGGTCTTCAAACAATACTTTTGTAAAGTATTTGCATACTCTTCCATAAATATTCCGCTGCTAATAGATCATCAACTTCATACTCCACACTGATGAATACACATGTAACTGAATTGTCTAATTCTCAAATCTCTACTCATCTAGATTAAGTGTGTATGTCAAATGTCAAATGTTAGAAGATGCTTTCAAATCATATGTTGTAAATCTGGAAGTTTGGGAACCTGGGATTATGAATGAGCCTTAATGCATTGATGCCAAAGATCTAAATTTTTGAAACCAAAACCTTAGTGCTCTGATACCAAATGTTGGAAGTGAGGTAGTCTCTTAGGCTTCTTTTATAGTATTGTTTGTATATTGAAAAGCACCATGAAAAGCACAATAAACCACTACGATCGTACTTCTCCCTTTATTCGTATTGCGATCGCCTTTGTCTGAAAAGCATAACGCGTTGCGTTTTAATCGTGTGCCATTGGACATTAAAAAAGCAAAAGCTATAAAACATACTTGTCCGCGAATGCTGCCGTCTACAGGATTTGAACTCGGGTCATTGGGTTGAGAGGTTGATGATCTAACCACGCTGCCCGACGTCCTTTCTTGTACAAGGAGTGAAGAGGAACTCTAAACATTCTTTGCGCGCCCGTTTCCTTTAAGAAGGACTAAGAGTGAGCTCTTATAAATGGTGTACAATTTGACCAAAAAGAATTATTGAGACATTCTTTGACCAATAGGATATTGATTCCAACATACTCTAGGACGTCCTTATGAAGTCCAGGCCAATGAAACTGTCTCTTAACAAGATCATAAGTCTTGTTAACTCTTGGGTGTCCCGCACTAGGTGTGTCATGACACTCATATAAAATATGCCGTCTCATCTCAAGATCTCTAGGGACACATATCTTACCTTTCTCATAGACGGAGTAATTCTTTTGATCCGGTTCTAGTTTCTTGCTTTCAAAAGCTATTGGTTGACCATCCTGTACTAAAACTGCTCCTATAGCAAAATCACTCGCGTCATTCTCAACCACAAATGGTTTGTTGGGATCTGCTATGTGTAAAAGTGGAGTTGTAGCAATTGCTACTTTCAACTTTTCCATACTTTGCTTCTGATCGTCTCCCCAATGAAAGGCTTTCCCTTTCCCTTTAAGTTGTTCCATCGTCAGGACAGCAATTTTGCCATAGTTCTTAATGAATCTTTGATAGAAACCTGATAAACCTAGGAAGATCTACAGCTCTTCCAGGTTTTGTGGATGTGGCCATTCCATAATAGCCCTTACTTTTTCAGGATCCATCTGGATTCCATCCTGGGAGACTATATGTCCAAGGTATCTAACCTCTGTCTTGAAAAATTCACACTTCGACTCCTTAGCAAAGAGCGAATTTTCCCTTAGCACTTGAAATACTTTTCTCAAGTGTTCCAAGTGCTCCTCTTCTGATGCACTATAGATCAGAATGTCATCCAAAAAGTCTACTACAAAGTGTCCTAGATAAGGCCGTAAAACACTATTCATGAGTTTCATGAAAGTGGCAGGAGCATTGGTGAGACCAAAAGGCATCACCAAAAACTCATAGTGCCCATATTTAGTCCTAAATGCAGTCTTAGGGACATCCTCTTCCCTAATCCTGATCTAATGGTATCCTGATCTAAGGTCAAGCTTGGTAAAATACCTAGCTTGATGTAACTGATCAAATAGATCTTCAAACCTAGGCATTGGAAATCTATTTTTGATAGTTACCTTATTAAGTGCTCTATAGTCTATACATAATCTCATAGAGCCATCTTTCTTTTTAACTAGGAGCATCGGTGATGCCCATGGTGAGTTACTAGGTTTGATGAAGCCTTTATCTAAATAATCCTGCAATTGCTTCTCAACCTCCTCATGTTGAGAAACACTAAGCCTATAAGGTGGTCTGCAAATAGGGTTAGTGTTAGCAACAACCTCTATGGCATGGTCAATGTTCCCTCTCTCAGGTGGTAGCCCTCTAGGTAAGTCAGTGGGAAAAACATCTCTGTACTCAAACATAAGATCCTTAAAACTTTTAACCACACACTCTTGCAAAAAAGAATAGTAGAAAGTTGTTAGTCGGCCGTCGGATTGGCAATTGTAAAGACTGAATCTTTTCATATTCCGCACGAACGAAAGGTTGTTACAAAGATGTTTGTAATCTTTATAAATCAATGAAAAAGAGACGCTTCGGTGACGCTCAGTGGGATCACCAGACTGTCTATCTAGGTGATTGATCTGTAACGTT
Organism: Ceratopteris richardii; assembly: GCA_020310875.1. Classification (NCBI taxonomy): domain Eukaryota; kingdom Viridiplantae; phylum Streptophyta; class Polypodiopsida; order Polypodiales; family Pteridaceae; genus Ceratopteris; species Ceratopteris richardii. The sequence continues at coordinate 108,810,586 of CM035426.1, read as the reverse complement.
GCTGTGGTGTGCGTTGAGTAATTTTGAGTATTATGTTCTCATCGTTGTCTTGTTTGTTTATCGATACCTATTCGGTTTGTGATTTGCCTAGACGACTAGAAGATCGCCAGACTGTCTCTCTGAGCGAATCATTCTGTGTAGTTTCCATTGTGATTGTTCTGATAATGCTGCACACTGTTGTGTCTCTCTGTTTTGTTCATGTTTTGCAAGTTGTTTGATGAAGCCATGCTCCACTAATGACAGTTCAGTACTGTGTGGTTGAGAATTCTGAATCATCCTGCATCTTCTGTTCTAGTGGATTATCCGTACCTGCACGGTACAGATTGAGTTATTGTTATTGACTCTGTTGTATACGGTAGTTTGTGTTGGATCAGTTCTTTAAGCTAGACAAAAGTAATCTTGTATTACGGTACTGAATATGACCTGCGCTGTATGCTAAGAGAACATTAACAGGAGTGTGTTCGGTAAATTTTGGAAGAGTCCGATTATAGATAGTAAGATAGTGAAGCGTAAACAGATTCTTTATAGAGTTCTTGAACATTAGTCTATTGTTGTATATGAAGTTGTTATTTTGGGGAAAATCAAGCATAGGGCCTCTGTTTAACAGACCCCTTCCACTCCCAAGAACCCGAATAGGTGTTTAAACGTGCTTCTGATGGCAAGCGACGTTTAACACTAGCGCCGTCTGTGGGAAAGTGGCACCAAATTGTTGCCATTTGTCTGTGCGAATGTGGCATCAAGAGTGTTGCCAGCTAATTGTGGGAAAGTGGCATCCAGAGTGTTCGTTGATTGATTGTGAAAGTGTTCATAGATTGTGAATCGATTGTAAGGAAGAATAGTACACAAAGTATTGCAAACGTAGTATATGCCGGTTACTCGTTCCGGTGAATCATACCCGAAGCATAGAAGAAACCAACAGTCCTAGGCGATACCTAATTTGCTAAGGACGCCTCCAGGAGGAAGAAGCGCAGATAAGTTTAAACCAGTTATCAAGAAAGTGAAGAATGCTAGTAATGATTCCGATAGAATTCCGGTGGAATGTACTGCAATTTCGGCAAATTCCGGTGCGATTGTGGCACAGTCTATCGAAGATATAGTCACTCAGAATCTACCAGGACGCAATATACAGTTAACCTAACACCATCTGGTCAAGATTCGAATTTGTCTAAGGATAGAAGCGTGTTGGCCAACGAAGTCAGTGAAGGTGAAACATTACCTTGTTCTGGTGAGCATACGACAAATTAAGGTGATACTTCGGTACCCGTTGCCGAGAGTTCACAATTTTTCGGTGACGGTTTACCATTTCCGGGTGAATCTTCATTCCAGTCACCACTATTCGGAGTAAGTTTCCCTACACTTGATATCAAGGAGGAAGGTAGCTTATTCGAAACTGAAATCCAAAGGATATTGAACAATATTATCAAGCCGAAAAGTGCACAGGCTGACGATACAGATTCTGACAGTTCAGATATTCAGCCTCGGGACTCAGAAGATAGTAACAATACAACCGCCAGCATGATGAGTGGGCAACAACAACAACAACAACAACAGCAACAACAACAACAACATCCATTTCCACCCTGACCGGCTCCAACAGGAGTGACATACACCAAATTCGGTGGGTTTCCAGGTGATGATCCTGATGCCCACGTACGTACTTTTGAAATTAGTTATGTAGCATTAAATCATCCCCTTGATCTAGCATACAAAGCTATTGTATTCCAGTCTACATTGGTTAATGAGGCAGCCAGATGGCTTACAGAATATGATTTTAATCATTTTTTGACTTATGAAGCAGTAAGGGATGCATTTTTGCAGAGATTCCGGTTAAAGAAAAATCCGGCAGAAATTTTTGATTATTTACAGAACAACAAACAGAAACTGCACCAGACCGTGCAGGAATATGCCACCCTGTTCCGAACGCATTTGAGGCAACTACCGCCGGCCCATGCAAACCTGCCGGATGATGTCATCACTCAATGCTTTATCAATGGGTTAACTCCGTAGCTCAGATAGATTATGATCATCCGTTGTGTGGGAGTTGTGACATTAGATTCGGTTATTGCAATGGCTTTGCAGCTCGAGAATAAGGTAGAAGGATTTACAAAAGACCTGGAATGGTTAAAAGCGAGCAAGAATGTTGTCGAAGATCCGACCAGACAGATGTACTACACCACATGCAAGAATTCAGGGCATACCAGTGCCACGTGTGCCCTCAATCAGTTGTTTTGCGCTATCTGTAATATGACTGGACATTCCACCGAAAACTGTGCATACAATGCCAAAGTGCAGCGAACAGCAACAGTAAATGCAATTATACAAGAACCAGGGCAGCCTGCCAATCACTATGTACCTCCTCAAATGAGAAACAACCAGCAGCAAGGCTACCGAAATTATCAAGGACAGAGAAATAATAACTACAATGCAAACCGTTGGCAGACAGGTCCACCACAAGAAGGTAATGCTTTGACACCTCCTCGTTGTCATTTCTGTGGTGAAGTAGGACACATTTGAAGATTTTGTAAAGATGCGGCCGAATATGATCAAAGGAAGAAGGAGCGCCAGAACCCGATGACAAATATGGTTTATATCACACCAATAGAAACACAAGCTATAGTAGTTCAGACCAGATCCGGTAAGCCACAACAACCAGCAGCTGAAATATTTGAACCAGGCATCCGAGAACAGCAAAGAATGTATGACAAAGCTAGTCAGTGGACCACCACAGAACCTCCAGTGTTCCCAGATCCTATTCCGGTGACACAAGTTCCGCGGTCAAAAGAAACTACACAAGAGCAAGAGTCAATCCCAGTAACCGACGCATCGTCTTCAAAATCGGTGAAAAGTACAAATCAAGCAGATCAAGCATGGGAAATTTTATCTAAAGCATCCATTACTCTCCCTCTTGGCCAGTTACTTGCATTAGTACCAGGAGTTCGGCAACAGTTTCAGCAAAAGTTCAGTCCTGAGTCTGCCTACATTCCAGCAACGGCAACAGTACAACCAGAAACTGACTCTACAGTGGATCACTCGGTTCCTTTAATTATGGTATGGTACAAAAATCATAAAATTTCTCAAGTTTAATTGATGGTGGGTCCGGTGTAAACATAGCTACTGCAGCACTTTGTAAAAAGTTAGGATGGATGGAAATTGAACCTGTGCAGTTTTTTGTTAGAATGGCCGACCAATCCAGAGTCCATCCAGTAGGACTCGTACGGAATGTGCCAATCACTTTGCAGGGAACCACTTTTAAGATGACTTTCATAGTTCTAGAACTACCGGAGTCTAGTCCTGATTATAACCTTCTTTTTGGTCATCCTTGGCTGAAACAAGCTAAGGTTATACAGGATTGGTCCGCACAGGAACTCACTTTCAAAGACAATAACTGAAAATATGTTTTAAAACTAGATGCTATTCAGCCCTATGAACTACATGCTAGACCTTATGTGGCAGAACTAGTTCACATGCTAGATGGTTTATCCGATGACGAAGAAGAAGAATTTTTGAAGAATAACATAGATTTAATTTCCTTAGGGACTGTTGATTTACAATCTGTTGTAGATCACTGGAATCTGGCAGTTTGTACGGTGATGCCTATGACCGAAGAAGTAGAAACAGAAAATACTACTACTAAGGATGAAACTGCCATACAACAGTTTTTACAATCAGTCGATGATTCAGAAAAACCTCGTCAATTCTATGTTCCAAAAGATCAGTTGATCACATATAATTTAGGGGATGAAGTTAATCCACGACCTGTCAAAATAAAGGAAGGATTGTCTGAAGTATTTCAAGCAGATCTGATCCAGTTACTTCGTGAGTTCGTTGATGTTTTTGCATGGGATTACCGTGACATGAAGGGTCTGGATCCTCGCATATATCAGCATCGAGTTGTACTTAAACGGAAGCAAAACCAATTAAACAACCCAGCTACCGGATGAATCCTAACTACGCAGCACAGGTAAAGGCAGAGCTTGATAGGTTATTAAAAGTTGGATTCATTGTTCCAATAGAACATGCTGAGTGGATATCACCCATTATTATCGTCCCTAAGAAGAATAAGTAGCTACGCATATGTGTGGATTATCGAAAATTGAATGCAGCTGCGGTGCCAGATCCGTTTCCTCTTCCATTTCTTGATACAATGCTGGATAGAGTGGCTGGGCACGAAATGTATTCATTTCTGGATGGATATAGTGGGTATAATCAGGTCAGAATAGCTGAGGAAGATATACCAAAAACAACGTTCATTACCAATTGGGGTGTTTTTGCTTGTACAGTTATGTGGTTTGGATTAAGAAATGCTCCTAGTACTTTTCAACCACGTATGCAGGAAATCTTCTCCCCATATCTTACTTCTTTCATGCAAGTATATCTAGATTATTTCTCTTTATTTGGTAAGATGGTAGCACACATGTATCATTTACGGTGTTGCTTTGAGAAGTGTCGTGAATACAGACTCTGCCTGAACCCAAACAAGTCTGTGTTTGCGGTTTCATGTGGTAAGCTGCTTGGCCATATTGTGTCTGCACAAGGCATACAAGTCGATCCAGATAAAATTGCAGATGTGTTAAGAGCACCTGTGCCTACTACACCGAAAGAAGTCATGCGATTCATGGGTCAAGTCAGGTGGCATGGTCGACATTTACGGTGGCTCGCTCATTTGGCAATACCTCTCAATAGATTAATAACCAGTACTCCTCGACAGTTTGTTTGGACTCAGGAATGTCAAACAGCATTTGATGGTCTCAAAAGCTTATTAATGCAGGTTCCAATTCTACAACCTCCTGATTGGGAACGCCCATTTCATGTTTTTGTAGATGCATCAGATATCGCCATCGGCAGTGTTTTAATGCAACAAATTGATAAGTGGTTCCGGCCTGTTTACTATGCGAGTAGAAGACTTGCTCTTGCAGAAAAGAATTACTCTGTAACTGAAAGAGAATGTCTCGGTTTAGTGTACTCTATAAAGAAATTCAGACACTATTTACTTGGCCGCAAATTTACTTTTCATGTAGATCATGCTACACTTGTCTATCTGGTACGACAACAGCATTTAGGTGGTCGATTAGCGCATTGGGTTCTACTTTTACAAGAGTTTGATTACTAAGTAATTCATCGGCCCGGCAGTTCACATGCATTAGCAGATTTCCTTTCTCGCTTAGATTCCGATGAAGCTCCGGTCGGTGTAGATGACACCACACCCGCGATTTATGTTACTGAACCAACTGATGATGAATCTACAGAACCCCCTATGCCATCTACATATTATGATCAGATATTAACTTTTCTTACTGATAGATGTCTTCCTGCTCAGATTTCTCCTGCAATGTGTAGGAAAATTGCAGTTTACAGTCGCAAATTTCGGTTGATTGTTGGAGAGTTGTATTACATGGATCGCACTAGAGTTTTACTTCACTGTATTCCTCCACATGAAGTAAACTCAGTTATAGCTTTGGCACATTCAATACCTTCCGGTGGGCATTTTGTAGCAGATTTAACATACCGGAAAATTTTGCAAAGCGAACTATGGTGGCCTACTATGTACAGGGATGTATCTCAGTTTGTCAAACACTGTGACAACTATCAGAGGTCTAGACAACCGTTACAATGTCATTTTTTCCCTCTACAACCTGTCTTACCTTTAGAACCTTTCCAGAAGTGGGATCTTGACTTTATTGGGCCAATTACACCTCCAGCCATACTTAGTAATAATCGTTATATTCTAACATGTACAAATTACGCTACCAGATGGGCAGAAGCTTGGGCTTTACGGTCCGCCACAGCTGTTTCGGTAGCAAACTGTCTAATGAAGGATGTTTTCCCGCGTTTTGGCTTACCTCTGGAGCTTGTGACAGATCAAGGCATGCATTTTGTTAACAATTTAATGAAAGTACTCACACACTCTTTTCAGATTATGCATAAGTTCAGTTCACCGTATTATCCTCGTGCAAATGGCTTAGTTGAAAGTACAAACAAGACTTTGTTGAATATGCTTCATAAACTGATTGTGGAATCACCGGAAAGGTGGGATCAACTATTACCTGCAGTATTATGGGCATAGCGAACTTCATACAAGGTAGCAACAGGAAGTGCAATTAAGGCAGGCTCGTACTCATGACCGGTATCTTAAAACTCCAGTTTTTAAGATAGGACAGCTTGTGTTATTTTATAATGCAAAATCAAATCGCTCGGCTGGAAAATTCAAGTTACGATGGTTCGGTCCCTACCAGATTACTGAACAAGTAGGTCCAGCTACTTTTCGGTTGACTACTTTGACCGGAATTCCTCTTCCGAAAGTCATCAATGGTTTATAGTTGCGGCCGTATCATCAAGCATCTGACTCCATCTGACGTGTTCGGCATTTTTTTCATGTTATTTATTTTCTTTTTTTGTTTTTGCGTGCTTAATAAAAAGTGTCTGTAAATATCCTGGTTTTGCTACCTAATTACCTAATTATGCTCAACAGCCGCCCTCCATTATTGTTCTGCTCATGCATACACACCGCAGTTATGAAGTTATCATCTCAATATCGCGCGATGATTAACGAATTTAATTGCTTCTCGGTATCAAGTATCTACTTAACCTTTTTTGTTTTGTTGTTAATCGCTATAGTGTTTGCATGATTTGTGTGCTTGTGCTCTCTATATACCCTGCGCAGTTTTGTTATCGTGCTTGCTATTGTCTGTGCATCATGGAAGCTCTGGCAAACTTTGCCGCCTTCCGTGAAGGACTCCCTACTGATGTAGGTGAGTTCCTGCGCATCCGCGGGTTGGCCAATTTCGCTGAATTGCCTTGGCATTCAGTGGATTGCCACCCTTTCTACGCACAAATCATCGCCGCCATCGTTGCCACACCTGCTACACAGCAGAGTTGGCCTATCACTTCCCTGCCATCCCGTACCGTAATCACTCTCCATACCTTCTCTGATGCATTCCAGCTCTCTCTGCAAGGTATGGAAAATGGCCCAAATCTATCGATTGCCACAATGAATCAATTATTCCCTAAGCACTCATCCAATGAATATGCAATACTCTGTCGCCCCGAACATGAAAGATCAGCACTCCAATTTTTAGTTGCCATCTTAAATCTGCAAAAGCGCACATATGGCATCTCTCGGCCTTTCTATTCGGCAATAGATATGGCTGTGAGAGAGCCTGTAAATTTTGCATCATACTACTTTCGCCGCATTCACAAAGAATGCGTTTCAATCATCAAACAGGTCAATAAGGGAGATATGCCAAGGTCGAGACTGCCGCACATCCTATCTTTTCTATTTCCGACACTTCTAGCAGCACAACCACCACCCCGAGGACCCGTTCTGCACCATGAAGAGTTTGCACAAATATTGGACGATGATGAAGAGGATGACGAAGAGATTTTCCACCTCCTACACCGGAAAAGAATTAGAATAAGTTCATCTGACAGTGAAGTACAGGGTTCTACTGCAAATGATAAAGTAGATGACAAAGAAGAACAAGGACAGGAAGAAGAAACCTTCCATGACACTGCAACATCAATGCATCATGACTCATCAGCGCAGTCTTCTTTAGAAAAGCAACAAGAACAGGATGCTACCACCGATTCTGAAACGAGCTCGTCAAAAGAAGAATCTAAACAGCATTCTGAGCAGGAAAAGCAAGATGATGGAGAACCTATAATTAAATAGATTTTTGAAAAAACTGCTTAGAGCAGTGGAGTCTACAACTGCCGCCCCTGATGACACTACGCAACCAACCATCGAAAAGGTAATCGACACAACTGCTATTCTTCTTAATCATCCACCCGAACCTCCAATTCAGCCCACCATCCCTGTTCCACCCATTGTCACTGAGGAACCTACCACTTCATCATCCTCGTCACCAAACTATTCTCCACCAAATTCCCATCAACTCCTCACAGCCTCTTCATCTCAGCCTCGTTCTCATCCTTTGCTTCCTTCACTCCCTGTATTTTCTGAGCTAGCATCCATGGGACAAATGCTGATCCAATTATCGCAACAACTACCTATACAAATGAAGGAAGTGGCTGATAACATCCGGGATGAATTACAACATAAGGTTGATGTTCTGGAAGTTGATATTAGCCCACTCCAGGAAGAACTCGTCGAAGTCAAAGCAGCAAATCATAATTTAAGTGAACAGATTAAGGAGCTATAGGCCCGACTTGCCGACGAGGAGACAATTATAAAACAAAGAGATGCTGTCTTGGCCGAAGTTAGAACAAAGGAAGACTTATTGTGCACTGTAGAGGCTGAAAATAGGCATTTGAAACAATTAGCCCAAGACAAGGAGGATGCACGTATAGATTTAGGCAATTTGTTAGAAGAAACCAACCAACAGCTAAATGAAGCAGTACAGAAAGGACAAGAGATGGCAGATTTGCTTAAGAAGACTAATGAAGAACTCTAGAGAAACAACTCTGATTTATTTGAAGTAAACAATATTCTTAAACACAAATTGATCGGGGAGGCACAATTACAGAAAGACATCGCAAGTACCCGTCGAGAGCGCGACGCCTGTTACAGGACAATCCAATTTCAAAATCAGGAGATAGAAAGAAGAGAGTATCAACTGGACACACAAAAAGAACGACTCTCCATAATTGATAAACAGATAGCAGATATGAAGTTTAGTAGAGATGCGGCTCTATCGAATGAGTTCTATTTACAGGAAGCTTTTCTGCAAACTCAAGCAAAAGTTTTGATGACCCAGGTTGTTTCTTTAAGTGCAGTACGTACAGACGCTTAGCTGGTAGAACCAGACATTTTGAAGCAGATGTTAGAATTGTTGGGGATGTAAGGGTCATGTGACCTTACCCCCATATTCATATATATACATTATATATAGAGCATTGCCTCAAGAGAGATCATTATGTGGGTTTCGAGGCTCCCACGCATGTCCGCGCATCTCTCCTCTCTTCTCTCTCATTCCATCTCCTCCTCCTCTTGTTCTGCACTCCAAACCCCTTCATTGGTATCAGAGCATGTTGAAGGCTGGTGTGCAAGAAGCTTCAATGGAAGCTTAGGTGAGAAGAGGTAGAAGTGCAGGTCGGCATCTCTTGACAACTGTTCAGTATTTCGGTCATAACTCGAGCTAGGAAGCTCGGATTGACGCGTTTTAAAGTTCTGTGCGTAGCTAACACAGAGAGCTACAACTTCACAGAAGGGCGCAAAACCTGGTTCGGACTTCTGAAGTGCCGAAAATTCGAAAAACGCAGAGAATTGTAGAAGGCGAATCTACATTGAGTAGGACAGCAGGTCGGTTTTTTTGTCATAACTTGAGTTCCACAGCTCGGAATGCAATGATTCAACTTGCTGCTCGTAGCTTGGAAAGATAGCTACAACTTTGTAGAAGAACTCAGATCCAGATGCTGAGTTTTAGGTTTCCGAAATTGCAGAATACAGAGCAGTAATGTTGCAAGTGAAAGTGAAATTGACAGCAGATGCTTGTCTTAAGCATATCTTGAGCTACACACCTCCGATTGAGGTGTTCTTTATGTCGTTACGTAGCCAAGAGTTAGATCTTGAAGTTTGCTGAAGACCAAAAGTTCAGATTCAGAGGTTATCACCTCTGAAACAGCAAAACACAGAGCAGTACAGTTTTGCCCAAACAACCCTAATTGCACTTGGAGGTTGAATTTGCTTTGGAACTTCTTCGAGAGAGAATTTATGGTGTGCAAGCTCTTATTTTCAGAGCTTCAAAGCATTGTACATGTATGATCATTGTGGTAGCTCCTCCATATGAGAGTAGAGCATGATCTTGTCACGCGTTTGGCATGTAAGATGACATTGTGGTATACTCTTTTTTGAGGTTTATGTCATCATAAGTTCGATCATGGATGTATAGTGGCATTGTGGTCTATATCTTGCTTATGCCACTTGGTTACTTGCACATACTTTTGTGAGAGTTGACATTGGATCTTAGTTGGTACTTGTATCTTTTGTTTTCTTTGCAGGTACAGGATCCAGATTAGAGCCTCAATTACACGTTTGTTTGTCACCGTTATTAGCATTTGGTCATTGATTGATATGTATTTGCCAGTGTGATTCTTGGCATATGTGGATGGTGATTCCCGCATGGTTATTTTGGTTCTAGAGTCCATTTTATAGAGGAGATGCTGTCGAAATTTTGACAGCTTTTATGCTAGAAGAGAGCTCTAGTGGATCTTGAAGCTTGTGCGATAGCTTTGGATCATTGACTATCTCCATTCATTTGGACTTGGTCACAGGTTATTTGTGACAAGTTGGACCATCTTGCAGGATTTATTCTTGAGTGGGAGTTGTATTGCCATTGTATTGGCGTGTATTGCTATCACTTTTTGGCATATGTAGTTGCCATTATCTTTGGTTGGATCAGTGACAGGTGGTGGTAGGTTACTTATTGTTCTTTGGTTATTGGTTATCTTGTTTGATTGCTCAGTTTACAGGGGATACTCTGCCGAAATTTTCCCAGGATTCTTTCATATCTACTTGGTCACTTTGGAGACTTGGTGAGCAGGCTTATGCTCATGGTTTTATATGCATGGTAGATGCATGGTTATGTGACAGGTGGTTCACATGGTTCCTTCTCCATCGAGACATTTGTGATGTGAGTTATGCATATGGATATGCAGGTGTGATCCTATTGAGGATACAGTATTGTTTCTAGTCTCTTGTTACATTGCTAGTCTTGGATTGCCAGCATGGTGTCTTCTCGATTCGATGGGACTGACTTTCCGAGATGGAAAGCTCAGATGTGGCATACATTGGTTCGTGCAGGGTTACACATGTATGTGCATAGAGATGCACAGAGGCCTCGTGACATGCCCGACCACGTATGGATGGATATGGATGCATTGGCCAGCTCCACTATCCGATTACAGCTTGTGGATTCTATATATGAGTCTGTTATGTATGAGGAGACGAGTAGTGCATTATGGCAAAGACTACATGATATGTATGCGAGTCCATTGACTCATGTGAGACATAGATCACATCGACGACTTCGATGTTGGCACTGTGGTCATGAGGGCCATATTCGACGACGTTGCTTCAGGCGGATGCGACGACGATGTCAGAGATATGCACGTGATGCAGGTCAGGTACTGGTTTCAGGAGAGTCTATGGCAGTTGATTATGCTAGTGATGGTGATATTACTTTCTCCTACGATTCATCTCATGATTCCTCTTGTTCATTGGATAGCACACATATGGCTTGGTTGCTTGATGCATTAGCCACTTTTCATGTTACTCCATATCGTGAGTGGTTTTGTCGATTCTCAGGTGAGAGTCGTGGATGTGTGCACATGCCTGATGGTACGACATATGACATTGAGGGTGGAGGAGATGTATACCTTATGCTACCTAGTGGAGCATCACTTATACTCAGACATGTACGCTATGTGCCTTCATTCCCTATGAGCTTGATTTCAGTTAGCCAATTACAGGAGAGCAGATGTTATGCATTCCTTGGTGAGCATCATTTTCAGTTGCAGTTGGGACAGCTTACGCTTGTCAGAGGTGCTAGGATTGGGCACAGGTATCCACTGCAGGTACTTCATGTGAGAGACAGTCTCGTCTCAGTGGGAGTTCAGCCTTATGTGCGATATGAGACTCGTCATGTCTCATTTTGTCGATCTATAGATAGGTCTATGGACATTCTTGATGCACATGTATGGCATGATTTAGATGCTCAGATGGATGCACATGTAGAGCATGTTTTGGATGCTCATGATACTTATGTAGAGCATGGTTTGGTTGATCATATGGATGCTCTTATGGAGCACACTTTGGATGATCATTTGGATGCTTTAGAGCATGATATGGATGCTCATATAGAGCATTGTGATGATACTCACTTAGAGTTAGATCATCAGTTTGACCTTGGTATTGATGTTGTGCAGTTAGCTCATGTGGAGCATGATCATACACTTGGTGTGATAGAGCAGGATTGCTCTCATGGTATACAGTGTATGGTAGAGCATATTAGCGCTCATGATGCACAGCTAGATACATCCTTGGTTGTGAGCATGGCTGATTTATATGTTGAGGAGTCAGTAGTTATGCAGTCATTCTTGGATTCGCTCATGCCAGATGTTGACATAGATATATCAGGACATGTTGGTCTTGACGATGGTGCTTTGGATGCCTTGGATAGAGGCATGGCTGACATGCTTAGGTTAGCCAGGATAGCACATGTTTCGTCAGCATTCGGGAGTCTGATGTACGAGTTATTATGCTCGAGACCAGATATTGCAGTTGCTATTGGAGCATTTGTACTTGGAGTTGTCAGTCGTTCGATGATTGACACAGGCATAGAGCGAGTGGGAGCTTTGCAGGAACTTCATCAGTTCTTGCATCAGTCAGATGTGAGCTCGACTCTTATCGATACGAGTCTAGAGCAGTTTGAGGTGCATGGATACACCTTGTTCGAGGCAGTTGGTGTAGGCTGATCAGTATGGGTAGAGATCCGGACTCTCCCTGTACATTATTGTATAGTCCTACATCATTCTTTGTATATTTTTCCACTTATGGTCACATTGACCCTTAAGTGGGAGATTGTTGGGGATGTAAGGGTCATGTGACCTTACCCCCATATTCATATATATATATATTATATATAGAGCATTGCCTCAAGAGAGATCATTATGTGGGTTTCGAGGCTCCCACGCATGTCCGCGCGTCTCTCCTCTCTTCTCTCTCATTCCATCTCCTCCTCCTCTTGTTCTGCACTCCAAACCCCTTCAAGAATCAATTAAGAAGAAAATTTCCCGGACATTTAGATTAGCCAGAACAATGTATTTAGAAGGGATAGTAGATGAGCCCTAAGCTTTTTTGTATACCTACGGGTTTGAGTCCACGGTGCATGCCAGTGTTAGTCGGCCACCGGATTGGCAATTGTAAAGACTGAATCTTTTCATATTCCGCACGAATGAAAGGTTGTTACAAAGATGTTTGTAATCTTTATAAATCAATGAAAAAGAGACGCTTCGGTGACGCTCAGTGGGATCACCAGACTGTCTGTCTGGGTGATTGATCTGTAACGTTGTTGTGGTGTGCGTTGAGTAATTCTGAGTATTTTTTTCTCATCGCTGTCTTGTTTGTTTATCGATACCTGTTTGGTTTGTGATTTACCTAGATGACTAGAAGATCGCCAGACTGTCTGTCTGAGCGAATCATTCTGTGTAGTTTCCGTTGTGATTGCTCTGATAATGCTGTGCACTGTTGTGTCTCTCTGTTTTGTTGATGTTCTGCAAGTTGTTTGATGAAGCCATGCTCCAGTAATGACAGTTCAGTACTGTGTGGTTGAGAATTCTGAATCATCCTACGTCTTCTGTTCTGGTGGATTATCCGTACCTGCACGGTACAGATTGAGTTACTGTTATTGACTCTGTTGTATACGGTAGTTTGTGTTGGATCAGTTCTTTAAGCTAGACAAAAGTAATCTTGTATTACAGTACTGAATATGACCTGCGGTGTACGCTAAGAGAACATTAGCAGGAGTGTGTTCGGTAAGTTTTGGAAGAGTCCGATTACAGATAGTAAGATGGTGAAGCATAAACAGATTCTTGATAGAGTTCTTGAACATTAGTCTATTGTTGTATATGAAGTGGTTATTTTGGGGAAAATCAAGCATAGGGCCTCTGTTTAACAGACCCCTTCCACTCCCAAGAACCCGAATAGGTGTTTAAATGCGCTTCTGACGGCAAGCGACGTTTAACAAAGTCCTGTTCATATTTACATTCATAGCATGAAAATATACATCAGATGAGCTGTCTGTACAATGCTCCATATCATGACTATACAATAAAAACATGTCCTGTACATGTTGAGACTAACAGAGACTATACAACTCTAGTGATGAAATGAGAGGTGCACTAGGTACATCTCTCTCTCCCTGAATACAAACTTTACTTCCATTCTTTTCAAATTCGAGTGTTTTGTTTTGATAGCTACGTTTAAGTGTATCTCCCAACCCCCATAGCCACTCTCTTCCTAAAACTAGATCTATCCTTCATAATTTGGAAGTCCATAAAATCTGTATAGTCCTGCATCTTGACTTCCAAATTGGATACCATAGTATCCCATATTCTCTTATCTTGCCCTTGCATCATAGATACAATGTATTTATGTGCACTAGGCTGCTGGGGAATCTTTAATTTTGTGACCAAAGTATAATTAATAAAATTATGAGTGGCAGAGTCATCTATAATGACCCGCACCCTGGTCCCATATACACTACCATGTAGCTTAACTAAGTCATGTGGTCCAAACTGCGGTGACCACAATGACTGAGTCAAACAACAGGTGTGCTATAAATCCTCATGCATCACCTCCACTCCCTTGCAGCTAGAGCTGTCATGAATAGGAAGGGTCTGCACTAGGTGGACCGCCTTTTTGCCCTTTTCAGGGGTTGTACTAGACTCTGGTCCCTTCTTCTTTTCTTCCCCCTTCTTGAGTGGATAGTTCCACTGTGAATGGCTAGGGGATAGGCACCTAAAACACATGTTCTCTCTTTTGGCCTTCTCAAACTGGTTTGTGGATAGTCTAGGCCCTTGTGATCTTTGTTTTTTAATAAAAGCTTTGTTTTTCCCACAAGGCAACTTCTTCTTGAATTTAGTTGTACTAAGAGGCTTGAGGGGCTGATCCATCTCCATAGGAGTATACTGAGGACGGTTATGGTCCTCATATATCTGTGCATACTTGATCGCCTCCTCAAACGTCTTAGGCACATTCCTTCTGACTTCCCTCTTTATGGCTTTGTCTAAGCCCCTAACAAACCCTCTGGTCTTCTGAAAATCATCTAGGCCCTTAAGTTTCAAAATTATCTCTCTATAGTGGGATAGGTAGACTGAAAGAGGCCTACCTCTCTGTGTAATCCTATCCCACTCATCCCAATTCCTCTCCTCCTCATTCTCAGGAAGAAACTCTTTTAGAAAAACAGTCTCAAACTGAGTCCAGTCAGTAGGGATAGAGCTCGCTTCCTTAAGACTCATCCACCACTTATAAGCACGCGGGTCGAGGAAGAGACTCGCTTCTAGCACCCGATACTCAGGTGGGGTGCCCTTCAATTGATGCAAATCATGCCACTTTTGTAAAAAAGTGTAGATTGCATCCTTGTTCCTGTCTCGCTCATCCCCCGTAAAGTCTCTTTCCTAGTAATCTCTAGAGGAATAGGAGGGGTCTCTCTTTCCTTCCTAGCTAGGAAAGAGGTGACACTAGTCTCAAGTGAGATCATTTGAGACTTAAGCTGCTGTATAGATGTGATGCTACCCAAATCTTTCTCTAATTGAAGGGTTTGCTCTTTCAAGTCTATGAATTGGTCACAAGTGACAAATTCATCTATAAGCTCTTCATAAGTATATTCTTCCTGGAAGGCTCTTTCTCTTCTAAGTTCTCTTCTATTTCTTGCCCTAATTCTACTTCTTCCATTCTAGCATCATGATCCTCTAGTTGGTCTTTAGGTGGGGAAGTGGTTTCAACTACTTGTTTGCCGTTAGTTTCCATGTTTAAGTTCCCTTCCCCCATTTGCTAACTAGAGTGTATGAAAATGACTGGAAGTAAAGTTCAAATATGCAAGAAGAAGAGAAATATATCACAAGAGCACTTCCCTGTTACAAAGTAGAGCTTCGAAAGTGAAATCCAAGTGGTCCTTGATGCTTCAAGCTGCTGATTTTGAATCCTCTCCAGGCCCAAAAGAAAATTGGAAATATCCGCTTGGTCCGGGGAGGGTTCTAAACACCATAAACCATCCAAAACAATGCCAAAAACACGTGGGAAAAGCCCCAATCGGGCAAATTGAGTGAAACTGAGCAATTTCAAAGATGTAACAATCCTCGCCAGTCCACAAATTGCTGTCCAGCACCTGTACTTCAAGAATTTGAGACTATCCCAAGTGAAAAAGGTGGATTTGGAGTCCGGATGATGAAAAACTAGGCCTAGGAGTGGCCGCCTAGTTCTTGCTGAAGTGCTGCAGAGAGATTTTGGTGGGGCAAATCTCATCCAAATCCAACATCGATGGTTTCTAAACAAAGCTTAGGAGTGTAGCTTCGAAATGTGACTAAGATTTTTGGAATCTGATATGATATGAAGAAGTTATGGAGCGGGGAAGTTGGGTATGTCACCGATGGAAAGTGAAAAACCTCATCTTCATGGATGGATGACTTTGAAAAGCTCAAAACTGAGAGACTAAAGCTTTTTTGAATCACCCCAAAGCCCATAGCCCATCTCCACAACCCATATTACATATATACATGATAGTTTTTGCAAAACTTTGATCCAAAAGGTCTCTTTTGCTCCTGTAAAATCAAGGAAAATTTTGAATTTTAGCTTACTTGCTCTTGTCCTCTCGAAAAATCTTGTCCATAAGCTTCAGCAGTCGACGAGGATGAAGCTAGTTATCCCACATAGCTTTTTTCGGGCACCAACAGCAAGTATATATAGAAGAAGAGCTTCATACTTCTTTCATCCAAGAGGGAGCCTGGGAACTTGAGCCTGTCCACATGGTCGCGCGCGCTGGTCGCTGGTCTGAGATCGCGTGTGCATGTTGGCTCCGATACCAATGTCCCGACGTCGCCTTAATACCTCTCAATGATGCTCTCCATTTTGTGTAGTCTTCCGTACTTCAATACCTGCTCAAACCCGTCTGAAGCTCGATGCGCGCACGGAGACCGAGATGTTTCTTATCCGCCCAGCCGCATACCCCCCTCTTGACCTATGACTCCTTAATTGGAGTAGTAATTGTGGCATCTCACATGAGTGCCACATGGCACTCATGTGTATCCTTCTAATGGATCCCAAGAGATGGTTCACACCCTCTCTACTAGAGGGACTCCCTTCATAACATTTTATGTCCAACTGATGCACTTTCGAATGTTGATGGGCAGCTAATGCAACCACGTTATGAATGGTAGTCATGCGTGAAGTAGGTGCAAAATTTTGCTCATAGTCAATGCCATATTGTTGTGCATATCCTTTGGCAACCAATCTAGCTTTGTAGCAATCAATGCTACCATCAGATTTTCTCTTAATCTTGTAAACCCACTTTGTACCAATGGCGTTCTTTCCTTTTGGCAATTCACATAACTCCCAAGTACCATTCCTATGTATGGAATCCATTTCTGATTGCATAGCATGCATCCATTGTGGATCCTCACATGCATCTTCAAAAGAAAGTGGCTCTTCATTACATGTTGTAGCAATAAGAGAATAATCCACAAAATTATTTGATGCATGGTGAGAGCTTGATCTTGTTCTACCAAGTAAAGGTACACTCAATTTGGTGTCTTGCAAAGTTTGTTTCAGCCACTTTGGCATAGATTTTGCACTCTTGATAGACATGCGTTCATTATGTAATACATCTTCAACATGTACATCATGCGTGGGCTGAATTTCATGCTCATTTTCAACCATATTTTGATGCAAATGTTCAGCCATATGTGGCTAGAAATTTCCAGCAGTTTTGACAATTTTTGGCTGAAAATTCATTTGGCTGTAAATTCTCTGCATTTTCAGTCCTTTGAGCCTCAGTTGGCTGATCTACATGGCCATAGTCAAGCATACCATTTTGGAACAAAAGCATGAGTGTATCGAACACATCTTGTGAGCTAACTATTGGCTGTTTTTTGCATTCAAGTAGAGGAAAAACTGAATTTTCAACAAATACCACATCTCGACTCACAATATTTGTGCTCGTCAATGGATGGTACAAATGATATCCCTTACTTTCAGCACTACAAAACAACAAATATACATTTCTTTTCCTTTTCATCAAGTTTGTGACATTGTTATGATGGCACAAGAGCATATGCCAAACAACCAAACACACACATATGACTAACCATAGGTTTATGACCATTCCAAGTCTCATAAGGAGTGATGACTCTTAATGATTTTGTAGGGCAGTGATTCAACACATAGTTTGCACACATGACCACTTCCATCCAAAACGATATCCCTTACTTTCAGCACTATAACCAACAAATATACATTTCTTTGTCTTGTCATCAAGTTTGTGGCGTTGTTGTGATGGCACAAGAGCATATGCCAAACAACCAAACACATGCATATGACTAACCATAGGCTTATGACCATTCCAAGCCTCATAAGGAGTAATGACTCTCAATGCTTTTGTAGGGCAGCGATTCAACACATAGTTTGCACACATTACCGCTTCCATCCAAAACTTATCAGGAAGATGCTTTCCTTTAACCATACATCGTGCCATTTCAAGTAGAGTTCTATTTTTACGCTTGGTAGCACAATTTTGATGAGGTGTATATGGCACCGTACATTGGTGTGAAATACCTCTTTCATGAAGAAAAGCATTAAGCTCATGTGACATGTATTCACCACCATGATCCATGCGTAGAGTCAAAAGATTTTGTGAGGAAAAATTTTCAGCCATAGCTAAAAATGCTTTGAAGAAAGAAAATACCTCATTCTTTGCTTTCATAGGATACACCCATGTATGGCGAGTAGCATCATCAATGAAGGTAACAAAATATACATGCTTCCCAAAAGATGGAGTCTTGACGGAACCACATACATCACTATGAACAAGTTGCAATTTTCTTGTAGTGTGTGTATGACTATCTTTTGGAAAAGAAGCACGATGCATTTTTCCAAGTATGCAACCTTCACATGCATGCTTTTCAATGGACTCAAGTGTAGGCAAACCAATAATCATGTCCTTCTTTTGCAAGTAAAGCAAACTATTGAAGTTCAAGTGACCAAAACGAGCATGCCAAAGCTCCATTTTAGTCATGGAAGAAGTATGAGCAACCAAGGCATTCGAGGTAGCCCTCTTGTATGTATCCATGCAATATAAACCATAACATAATGTACCGGACATCACGATACCATCGCCATTGCTGAAATCATGAACCATACACTTATCGTCAACAAAGTGTACATGAAGTCCAGCTTTGGCAATCAACGAAACTGAAATTAAGTTCTTCTTGATATCGGGCACATACAATGCATTTTTCTAGAGAATCATACCTCCATTTGCAGTCGTAAGCTCAATTTCTCCTACTCCAATGATAGGATAAGAGGCATTGTTTGCACACACCACATGTCCTCCTTTGGGTGCATCTTTCAAAGGGGCAAAAAATCTTTTGCATGATGTTATGTGCTTTGAAGCACCACTATCAAAGAACCAATCTGAATCAGCCTCACTCACAACCATACATTTAGAATGCAAAGAAGCATCATAATGACATGTAACAACACATGCCCAAAAATCTTGAGCCATGTTAGCTTCATCATTCTTTACATTTGCTGAATTTTTAGCAATAGACATGCGGGATTCCTTCTTCTTTTCATTGCATTAAGCAAGCTTTCTAGACTCATCAATAGTATGACCAGCCTTTCGACAATATTTGCATCTCTTCTTTTGCAAATCACCATCATTAGAGGAATGAGTGGAAGAGAAAGCTTGAGGCTTTGGTTTTGATGAACCCAAAGCTAAACCATACTTGCTTTTCCCTTTTTGTGAGATAGCAAGTGCTTGTGTTCCCTTGATCAAAGCACTCCTATTCACTCTAGATTTCTCTTCTTGCAAAAGAAGAGACATGAAGTGCATATTCTCCATGCCTTCTCATGGGCTCCTCATTGTCAACCTCCTTCACAAGCTCTCTACACACACTCACTTTGATACCATGCCAAGAGGAAGGTGATGAGGAAGAGAGCTCTTCCACACTATCATACACAAGGAGATGAGCATTCATAGATTAAGGCAAGGAAGAATAATATTCTTCTACTTCCTCTATTACATAAATAGAATGTACAAGAATGAGCTAATACAACAATACAACTAGCTAAAATATATAAAGAGAAATACTTGAAGAAAACCCTAATGTTTGTGAGTGATAACTCAACACGAAACATTTTTGCCATCAATCTTAGTAGATAAATCTGATAAAGTTTGCAAAAGTATCCTTGATATATATTAGCATAAACACTACACATATTAAAGAGACAAATATTAATATGTCTCTTAGAAGAAGAGGAGTAATCAAAGAAGGCTTGTCTCGACATGAGTGCTATTTCATGTCAAACCTAGGGGATTGACGACATATGATTAGCATGAATTGATCACATTAATTTGTTTTTTAGAAGAAGAGGAGTGATCAGAGAAGGCTTGTCTCGACATGAGTGCTATTTCATGTCAAACCTAGGGGATTGAGGACATAGGATTAGCATGAAACCATGGAGCTATCCTATCCTTAATGAAGGATTTAAATGAGATAACAATAGAGAAGTGTCGGACACAATAATGACCATGCTTTGGGAGAGGGAGGGGAGAGCCAACTGATGGATGATGCTCTATGAAATGTATCACATTTCAAGTCTATCCTTGTGAAACTCAACTCAAAATTGTAGATTTGACCAAGAAAATCGAGACTTCTTCACTTCTACTACATCTTGGTGAAGCTTGAGAAGATCCCATCTAGTATCTCTTTCAATCCTTTTAATAATGTTCACTTTTTTTTCCCACCTATAAGAAAGCACTTTCATCATGTTATGGTCACCACAGAGGATGATATGTGAGGACAAGGAGTAAAGAGAAGCCACATGTCAAAACTCTCCAAATCTTGGTTCAATGCATAAATTGAAGTGATGAAAAAGGGATCTGACCTAGTGAAAGATGCCATAGGTTGATTGTGATCCATGAAAGAGCTGAAAAGGGAAGAGGACCAATGGGTCTTGAATCCCAACATGGCACCATCACAACCTCAAGGCTAGTTTGCTGAGATCCAAGTGTACTGAGGGGATGCAGTCTACAATCTTTTCATGAGTCCATCACCATTAATATTAACTTCTTGAAGACATACATCTAGGTTAATGTTCTTTTCGTATAGCCATTGAACAATAATGACCATTCTTGAGGGGTCCATTAGCCTGAGACATTGAATGCAAGGATGATCATTTTCGATTAGGTTGTTCTTTTTGGGTTTTGTTTTTGTATCTATCTTTCCTATTTTTTACCTATTCTTTAGTACTATGTGAGAGGAATTTTCTTTTGATGGGGCTCTTCCAAAGGGATTCTAGTGGCTTCTTACCCTTTGGATTGTCAGCCTTCTTGGCATAAGAATCTAGAATAGTGGACCCAATAATGGAGATCTCATTGTCTAGATCATTCTATTTTCTTATGGTATAGTCTTCATGATTTTCCTCCTTAACTCAGGCATAGCCTTCAAGAGCTTTATCCTTGTGGAACTTTACTTTCAAAAGAAACTTCCACCATTGATATGTACTCTTTTGGATAAGCTTGAATTAATTGAAAGTACAAGGAAACATGGGGCATAGTATCCATGGGACCCTCGAATCTCACAAAGCAAAACTTAGATGCCTACCAACTCTTAAGGTACAAAACCCAAAGGCTCACTAAGGTAGACCCTAGAAAAAAATGACCCTAAGCCCAAGTGTGAGAAAATTGGTTTGAAATAGGATAACATGGATGTCCAACAAACCCCCAAAAGGACTAGCCTTTTAACAGGTCACTATCAAGATGATGACGAATATGTGGTTGCAGTGCACAAGGTTTGAAACCCCACTCCAGCCATTGCCCATGAGGTGAAAGGTCAACCAAAAGCGGACTAGTTTTAACAGGTCACTATCAAGACGATGATTAATATGTGGTTGGAGTGCACAAGGTTTGAAACCCCATAGATGATAGCAGCCATGAGGTGAAACTTGAAAGGTCAACCAAAAGCGCTGGTAAGTTGCATCGAAGTTTAATTTATTAAGCAAAAGGAAGAAATTCGCAGATCGACCGTCGACCGATCCCTTGGAGCTCCTGAATCCTGCGTGAGAGTGGAGGAGACGAGAGAGTGGGAGAGATTAGCACAATGGAGCTCGTAGGGGCTATCCTCGTGAGAGAGAGAGAGAGAGAGAGAGAGAGGGGAGGAGGAGGGGAGGGGGGACTCGGGGGAGAGAAAAGCAAGTTTTCGATAGAGCTCGTGCATGAGGGGGAGCTGTCGCATCTAACCTATTCTCGAGACGGAAAGACGAAGAACTTCTCGTGGTAAATTGGGAGCTGTCACATCTAACCTATTCACGAGACAGAAAGACGAAGAACTTCACGCGGTAATGGTACGAAAAAACTTTTGCAGCACGTCATCTGCTCAACTCCTCATCGCTGCTCACATGGAATCTGTGTGCGCTTGACTCTTTGCCGCATGGAGCAAGTGGCAGACATTACAGATGTCTCCGTTTGGTATGACCTCTGTTTTCTTTTAGTTCGGCTTAGCCTATTTTCCCGGACTTTAATTAAAATAAAGAAAAGTTACAAGTGAAAGGGACTAGTGTCCATGGGACCTTCCAAATCCCAACAATGCAAGGGACTAGTGCCCATGGGACCTTCCAAATTCCACAATGGAGGGGAGGAGTAAGGAAAGTTAGAGGGCATTACAACTGATGCGGATAAATCTATCATCACCCTCATGTGGGACCCATTTGGGTTTCAGCTTGTTGTTTTCGAGGAGATAAATACAGTGATGTCTAAATGGTGGAGATCTCTTACCTCGGGAGATTCTTTTACCTAGAAGAAACAGGGATTTCTTGATCGACCATTCCTTAGGAGTTTGGCCAAAATTGACAGCACATCGCTCTCGCCAAATCTTCCAAAGAGTCTCAGCCCTGATAACATTCCACAGCCTCGATGAGCAGCCGACCGCCTCACCCAACAGCACCTGTTGCCAATTGAATTGGTTCATGAGTCTCAATATCCGTGTCACGTGACGCTAGATAACACGGGACTTGGGGCAATCGAAGAACAGGTGAGCTAAATCTTCGATGCATCGGTGGCAATGCTTGCACCATAGTGGCATACCACAGATTTTGTTAGCCCTTGCATTGGACCAGATTCCCTTATGCAAGATCTGCCACATGAGAACGGACTTTTTGATCTCAATTAGGGGGTGCCAAATAGACATGAACTTTAGTTCCCATCGGAGTTTGGTCCAAGAAAGGCACCACCTCTTGTTAAGGGTGTGATGAACATCTAAGATCTCTTTGAAGCTGGGGATTCTGGAAATTTTCTTACCATTGCTGCATTTGAGGCCCTCCAGGCAAGGAAGATCCTGACCGCAGAGGAGGCAGGTAGTTGAGCGGTCCGACACCAAACACCTGCCGTGAAGAAAAGTCCATTCCTCGAGGGTATGACCTTTGTTCATCAAGCGACAGAGTCTACATACAACACACTGCAGAGCTGCGAGCATTGAAGTTTGCAGGCGATAGTGAGATCTCGTCCTCTGCGAGCTTCCATAATCTCCATCCATCCGTTTTTTTTATAAAAGGAAGTTCGGCCATGGCCTAATCTCCCAGACTTTAATTAAAATTATGAAGAAAAGTTATAGGTGAATGGGACTAGTGCCCATGGGATCCCCCAAATCCCACAAAGCAAGGGACGAGTTCGGTAAGCTAGAGGGCGTTACAAATGAGGCGAACAAAACTATCATCTCCTTCATGGGGGACCCATTTGGGTTTCAGCTTGTTATCTACGAGGAGATAAATATTGTGGTGTCTAAATGGAGGAGATCTCTTGTCTCCGGAGATTCTTTTACCTAGAAGAAACAAGGATTTCTCAATCGACCATTCCTTTGGGGTTTGGCCAAAGTTGACAACACATCTCTCCCTCCAAATTTTCCAAAGAGTCTCGCCTCTGATGGCATTCCACAGCCTAGAAGAGCAGCCAACCGCCTCATCCAACAGTGCCTGTTGCCAATTGATTTGGTTCGAGAGACGCAGAATCCGTGTCACGTGATGCCAGATAACACGAGACTTAGGGCAATCGAAGAAGAGGTGAACAACATCTTTGATGCATCGATGGCACCGCTTGCACCATGGAGGCACACCATAGATTTTGTTGGCCCTTGCGTTGTACCAGATACGTTTATGCAAGATTTGCCACATGAGAACGGATTTCTTGATCTCAATAAGGGGGTGCCAAATCAATATGAACTTAAGTTCCCATCGAAGTTTGGTCCAAGAAAGACACCACACCTTGTTAAGAGTGTGATGAACATCTAAGTTCTCTTTGAAGTCGGGAATTCTGGATAGTTTCTTACCATTGCTCCATTTGAGGCCCTCGAGGCAAGGAAGATTCTGTCCGCAGAGAAGGCGGGCAGTTGAGTGGTCCCACACTGAACACCTGTTTTGAAGAAGAGTCCATTCTTCAAGAGAAATTCTATGTCTTGGGTCTAAGTCTTCAAACCTAATCCACTCGTCGGTCTCTTGTTTCCAGAGCTGTTTCCACTATTTGTACCCCTTGTTCCAGAGTCGCTTAGTCGTCTGGAGGTTCCAAGACTCCACCTCCTGTAATAAAGTAAGTCTATGATCTAGGGATCCGATGGCTTCAAACAGATCTGAAATCCGATACCATTTGGTCACTCGTCTGTAGGACCAAAGATCTCAAGAATAGACTCAAGAATAGACTCAAGAATAAGTCATGTGCTCTCATATTCAAGTAATCTACTTAGCCTAGAGGTTAATTCTCATGGTTGTGAAGGAAGAGGTCTTGGGTTCAACTCCCATGGGGAGCATGGGAAGAGAGTTTTGCCCAAAGAGCTCTAGAGCCTTCCAACTCAAGTTAACGTGAGTTAACTTGAGTCCAGTGGACTTAACTCAAGAGGTGAGTACAACAACCACTAGTGGACTCTAGTGGAAGGTACTAAAGTAGTGGTCGAGATCACTCCAGCCACTAATAGACTCTAGTGGTGGATATGAAAGGAGTGGAGGAGATTGCACATGCACTTGTGGACTCTAGTTACATTTGTGGTCCTCATTAGTTCAAGCAGCTATATATACAGGCATAAGGTTGGGAGGAGAGTCACCTCTCAAGCATGTGGTGGTCGTAATCCTTGTTCTCTTGCATTGGTATCAGAGCCAAGCTCTCATGGTGACCTTGGAGTGGGCTTTATCATATGTCTCTCCATTAGCTTCTTGCTCATGAGTTCTTACGTGCATAAGCTCTTCTACGAAGTTTGCTCCCGGCTGTGTCTAGAGATGCGTGCGACAATCATTTTCATGGTTTAGCTTAGGAGCTAAGAGAATCAAAAGAGCATCTCTACTATGAGCGAAGAGGGATTCGAACCCTGGTCCGTGATTCACAACGACACTCTACTATCCAAGAACACTGACGGCTGTTCGCAACTATCAAGCGTGCAGCTTTACTTAGTTCAAGTTTTGCGCTGCAGAAGCTCTCAACTAGAGTTAAAAAAGGGTAACTATCTCTGGCTGTAAGCCCGCGGGACTCGAACCCCCATCCTCGTCATAGGAGGCCTGTCGCCTATCCACGAACTACACAGATGTTCATGACTCTATATCCGCAGTAGGATTAATATTTCGTGAATAAGCCGTCAATAAGGCAGCAAAAGATTGATACTTTCTGCTGTGGAGAGCAAAGGACTCGAACTCACGTCCTTAGTTTGGGATATCGCTCAGATATCCGCAATGTCAACGGGCGTGTCTCTTTATGTATCCACAGAATATATAATATTATTCTTATGATGTTTATTCGGCGCTGAAGAAGACCTGCATTCGACGGAGCAAAAAGCTACAGATATTATTTTTCTCACAGTCGACGGGCGTCGAACTCCCAACCTGCTAGTCTGTAGTGCATCGATGTACACAAGTCGCCAAGGCGTTGTGTCAAATTGATCTGGAGATTACATTGTAATGGAGTACTAGCAACTCAAAGCTTCTTCAGCAGACGAAAAGGAAGAGTAGCCAGAGCGGGGCTCGATCCGGAGACCTCGTAGCAAGGAGAATTCGTCGTTGTACACAAGTCGCCAAGTCGCTGATGTATTAAATTGTTCTGCGGATCGATTTTGCATCCATGATTTTGCTACACTTTCTTGTAGCCCTCAAAGCATACTTTGTATGTCTTCAACCTGTAGAAGAAGGAGGCTTAAAAAAGTGGACTTATTAACGTTCAGCGCCTGGGATTCGATCCCACAACCTCTGGTTTGGAGCGTTTCAGCCTATCCATAGACCCCAGACGTTCACGTATTTCTGAGAATGTGTATGATTATGCTCAATTGCTGCATAAAACTGAAGCTTCAAGAATGATGAATAGCTCCTAGCAAGGATCAAGGGATGGACGAAGCTATGATCAAAGCTAAGTATTTTTCAGTTTCTACTTGGCCTTAATGCTTGAATATCTTGTTTTCATTATTCTACACTTAATCCTAGATGCACATTGAAATAGCCAAGATTTCAATTGATTAAGTCTAGATTAGAATAATGAATTAATCCATTTCTCATTCCAAGCATTAGTTTGCATTAAGGAAAGACTTGATTTCAAAAAGATCCTTGTGCATCAAAGAATGTATTTTGGTAGTTTAAATACATATTTCCTTTCCATTGAGTAAGTTTTCTATTGCACCTCAAGGGTATGTTTTTATATCATAGTGCATTAGGACAAAGGAAAGGATATTCATGCATCAGGATTGCATGATATACATTCTTAGTACAAGAAAAAATCGTGCATCAAGCTCATGCATGATTGTTGTATTATTTTTTGGGCATGCAAAGAACATGCATGCATACGCATGTGAGCATATGCTTTTGCATGTAGATACATGCATTTGCATGATAGAATGGAATGCTGTTTGCAAGTAGATATGAGAATGTACTCTCTTAGTATTTAGCTTACTTTATAAAGCTCGCAGTTTGACATTAGGGAAGACCAAGGACTAGTTAGTTGCAAAGACATACTAGTTCTAGTTTGCAACTCAAGTAATTAGTCGATTTCTTCCCAAGTCGATACTCCGCTATCAAAGACAAATACTTAATGATAATTAAGTATGATAGATGTCTTGCTAGGTATAAGTAAGCACTAGGAGAAAGTTAAGTAATAAATTTTCTTGATAACCAAGAAAATTTAATTACTTGCAAACTCTTTTATGATGTATGATGATACTTAGAAAGTCATGCGGATAAGCTTTACTTGATTAGTTACATACTTTATGTAACTTCTCAAGCATCCCAAGGTTGGATGAGAACGTCAACTATATTTCCAAGTTCCTTGAGTACTCTTCTATTTAGAAGATTCCGAAAGTTTAAAGAAGTTTCTTTGTGGTTTCAAGATTTGTATCTCATGATGAAACCTCGGTAAGTAACTTTTTGGAATTGAGATATGAAATAGTCAAGCCTTCTATTTCATGTGAGATCATTCTCCTACCATGTTCAAGATGAATTTATTTTTGGGAAGGTAGATGTTCCAAGTAGAGGATCTTAATTGATTCATGAACTCTTCCCAAAATACACATAAATTCATATTATGTGATAGGTCCAAGGAATGATGAAGGCAAAACCTCTTTAGGATATAAATGTTTTGCCAAGATATAAAGGTACCAATCTTTTATAAATTTTCATTTGATTTCATCAAGGGGTGATGGAAATCAAAGGTTAAACCTCAACATCAATTGATCCTTGACGTCAATAAAAGGGTGTTAGGTTCCATAGTTGCATCTCTGGTAAATGATGCAACTAGCTAAGCAGTCTTTAGGAAATAATATAAGTTCCTAAAGACTTGAAGCAAGTGTGAACTTTTCATTTAGGAATAGAAAGTTCCAAGAAATGGATCTTAAATCCATGAACTTCTCCTAAACAAGTTATAAAGTTCAAAGTGTTCATAGTTGCATTACTATTGGATCAATCATCAATAGATGCTTGGACTTTAAACATAAATTTGATTAGTGAAATATGTTTAAAGGACTCTAGTAACATCTGAAGATTGACCAATAATAATGAGTATGGTATCAAACTCACGAATAGAAGTCGATATCACATAAACAAAAAGTCAACTCAAACTTTCATAGTGGCATGGGAAACCATATCCAAAATGTGATATTTTGTCTCTAGTTTGATACTCAGGAAATGAATACAATTGAATTAGTAATTTTTTTTTTTTGGATATTATTTGAAAGAATTTCTTTCAAATGTTCTTTTAATATTGCAAAAGATTCCAAGATAAATCATTTGCTCAAGTTATTCCTTAGAAGGAATCTCAAGTCTTTGAAGAAATGGCATTCTTTCAAGTATTGAGAATGAAATTCTTCATACTCTTTAAACAATAAGTAAGTAGTTCCCGGACATCCCAAACCACTAGAAGTGGTATTTCAAGTCCTATTTGTGATATAACCTAAAGGTATATCAAAGATTCTTAGCTTTGGAATCTGAGAGGCCTAAGTGTATGCTTGGACTTGAGAAAGATCTCTAAAAATCCTGCAGGTAAGCAAAGAAGCTTTAGATAGTTTAAGAGATCTTAAAAGATAAAGACTAAGTCTTTATTTTTGTCGCAAGTATCAACCAGACTTGATCAAATTTGGCCATGATTGTCCAAAGAATGTGCGATTGGAACTACTTTATAGATTGCCCAAGTATTGGCAATAAAATTCCTTTTGGGAATTATTCACTCAGGTTCCATTTATTCGATGGAAAACTGTGAAAAAGAGTAAGTTGTTCCAAGTCTGAACAGAGTAAAGAAATTCCAAGAATGTAGTCTGCAACCGTGAAAATGGTAATTAAGTCTGTGGAAGGTAAAACATAAGTGTTTACCTATCCTTAAAGGGATTTTGGTACAAATCCAGAAAGCATGAGCGGATGCTTAAGACTTAAGCAGTAAAGAGATTCCTAAATAAAGTCCCCGGGGTAGGTCCCTAAAGCAACAGTAAACAAAGGAATCTAAAGACAAGAAGTCAAAAGCTCTTGTCGCTACAAAATTGGTCAAGAATAACCAATTGAACTTGAATTTGAGAAATTCAAGAACTTGGAATTCTGATTGGTTTTCATTTGAAAACCCTAGTAAAAAGGATTGGAGATATTCTATGAAAGGTTTTTCAAGTTCCCAAGGATAAGCACAAGATCGTGAAACGATCATGTCAGAGGATTAAAACCTAGAATATCAAGATAGAGATAGTACCTGAAATTGCAAAATTCTTGTCAAGAATTAAAGCTAGAAGATACTCTATCAAGAGATGTTTAGACTTTAGGATAAGAATCACCCACACATTAATGTAAATATAAAATAGGGTGGTATGGGACACCAGATTTTATACTCAGATTGATGTAGGAAAGATGGTATGGGACATCAGACCGTGGGATGATAATTATCTTTTAGTCCTAGTTTGGATTTTTGAAGTTAGGTTTCATCCTCAAGGGAATTAAGACTTCAAGGAAAGTTTAATTCGTAAAGAATGAAAGTAGTATCTTACGATACTTCAAGATGACTTCAAGATCAAGGAAATTGAAGATATGAAGTAAGGAACTTCCAAGATCTTCTTAGAACACTTCAAGCTTAAGTGTTTTTTATCAGAAATATTTGATAAATTTCTGAAAGAAGTTGGACTTTGACTTTGAGTTGATCTTTTTAACTAAAGATTCAATTGACTAAGTCAAGTATCAAGTTCCTAGTGTAACTTGATAAATTCACTCTTTTAGACTCAAAGAAATGCACAAGAATTGCATTCACGATTAGGAGTCGAAAAGACTGAATGTGACATGAACTTAGTCTCAAGTGAAGCATTATTTGAAAACTAAACTCATCGATAGAACCTCAGTGGGTCGACACACTGATGTTGGTTACCACACTAGTATCTTGTGGTTGGATGATGTTTTTGATTTTCTTTGAATCTTTTTGAGAATCCAGCTTATTTCTCTTAAAGATAAAGACAATGCTTCAATATCCTGTTGAAATAGATCTTTGAAAAGTTGAAGTCCTGAGTCATCTAGTCTTTGACTCATAACAAATTTATGTTTGAATTGGTTGTACAGAGTCTTAGTTATTTCTTTCCGCTTTCCAAATCTTTTGAAATTGACTCAGATATAGTATCTGATTCCTTTTGCAAAAGACCAGGGTTAGCCGGTTAGAATAAAATAACTAACTTGAACATCCTAGATAGATATTATGTACAAGAACCTTTTCAATCTTCAAAAGGTGATAAGTCTAAGTGGACTTATTCATTTGAGTTTGCTTCAAGTTATAGCATAAATGATTTCCTGGAGTCCAGTATACTCTAGAATAGGGAAGTTAGGAATTGCTCATCAGATTGACAATTCCCAAGAACTTTCAGTTAAAAGTCTTTGAGAAAAGTGTCCTAAGTTGAACAATTTTCATTTTGAATTTGAATTGGTGAAGTTAGTATGGTTGATTCCACCGAAATGATAAACTTTTTCTTACAGTTTACATAGGATTTTTTCAACTCATAAGGACAAAGTAGTCCTCTAGTCGAGTGAAAAAATCAAGTAACTGTTAGATCAAAGTAAACCATTGTATAAACATCTATAGTTAGATGTATGGGACAATCAAACTTCAAGTTCTCCAAAACAAATTCAAGTGAATCAAGAGTTCTCAAAGTCTTGCGAGGGATAAGAATCCCACCTTCATTACTAAGCCCATGCACCAGTTATGCCTAGAAATGGACTAGTAATTTGAATCCACCTAGTTCACATGTTTGTGCCTAGATCGCACATCCAGAAACTGTGAATTAGCCAGGGATGTCATTAGATCCACCCTCATTATTCTTCACTAGTTTGTACTTTGTCTCGTTCATCAAAGTACAAAACCAGATAGTGTTTTGAATCATTTGGGCAAGGATGCCACCACAGAGATGAGACATGTTCTTCCAGTTCTAGAACATGACCATGTTCTTCCAGTTTTAGAACATGAGGCTCGGGGGTTGCCTACAGTTATATATATAGATTTATTTTCGAGGACGAAAATCTTTCCCAAGGGGGGAAGAATGTAATAAAGTAAGTCTATGATCTAGGGATCCGATGGCTTCAGACAGATCTAAAATCGGATACCATTTGGTCACTCGTCTGTAGGACCAAAGATCTTAAGAATAGACTCAAGAATAAGTCCTGTGCTCTCATATTCAAGTAATCTACTTAGCCTAGAGGTTAAGTCTCATGGTTGTGAAGGAAGAGGTCTTGGGTTCAACTCCCATGGGGAGCATGGGAAGAGAGTTTTGCCCAAAGAGCTCTAGAGCCTTCTAACTCAAGTTAACGTGAGTTAACTTGAGTCCAGTGGACTTAACTCAAGAGGTGAGTACAACAACCACTAGTGGACTCTAGTGGAAGGTACCAAAGTAGTGGTCGAGATCACTCCAGCCACTAATAGACTCTAGTGGTGGATATGAAAGGAGTGAAGGAGATTGCACATGCACTTGTGGACTCTAGTTACATTTGTGGTCCTCATTAGTTCAAGCAGCTATATATACAGGCATAAGGTTGGGAGGAGAGTCATCTCTCAAGCATGTGGTGGTCGTAATCCTTGTTCTCTTGCACCTCCCTTAAGCCGTTGATTGGGAACCAGATAGAGTCATTTTGTCTTATCCCCGCAGCCCACTTCCACTCATCACTGACTCTAATGAATTGTTTGGCTTTGTTCCAACTCTTCCATAAGGAGCACACGAGGCTAGAGCCTTTAGGGGACACCGGATGGGGGGAGAACAAAAGCGTGAGGATCTGAATGTCCTTCCAGTCGGGAAGACCAACTAAGGTAAGGTCCTTTGAATTTCTGAAGATCAATTTAGCCCAGGAGGACTCTCTATTGCACCAAGCCTTGATAAACCACTTTGCCACCAGCTTGTCAGCTAACCCAGTGATATCCAAAATACCCAAGCCCCCCGAGTCTTTTGAGCTAATATAAGTTTTCCATTTGATTTTGGGAATCCCCCTCCTATTGGGGTCCCAGTCCATAGGAAGTTTCTGTAGATCCTTTCCACTTTGGACAATTCTTTCTCCTTAGGTCTCCAACACGAGATATAGTAAATAATCGTAGAAAGCATAAATGTGTTGACAACCATTGCTCGCCCTGCCAAGTTAGCTTGCATACCTTTCCAATGATTTAGTTTGCTATCCAGTTTGGATAGAATCCAGTTCCACCGTTGGTCCATCGAGATGTTGAAGCCCATCAGAATGCCGAGGAGACGAAAGACTTGGCCGCTAGGGATAACTTGACACCCCTAATTTATCAACAATTGGGGCGGAGGCCCATGGATTGCTTTGAAAGCAGTTTTAGCATGGTTGATTTTTGAACCTGACGCCTTACAAAAGGTGTCGAGGGAGTTCCAAAACACCTCAATGCAGTTTTTATCGTTAAGAAAAAAGGCATTCATGTCATCGGCAAAGAGTCTAGCAATCATCTGGTCGTGACCAAGGGGTAGGGAGAGACCTTTGAGATTTCCAGCATCCAAGTGATGCTTAAAAAGGCGACTGAGGCCATCCGAGGCGATAGCAAAGAGCAAAGGATCCAATGGGCAACCTTGCCTGATAGATCTTTTTAAACGCATGGGTTCAGAGAGCTTACCGTTGATGTTTATTCTCGTTGAGGCATTTCTGAGTAGAGTAGAAACCATCTTCGTGAACTTTTGGCTGCATCCAAGATCTTTTAGAGATTGAAGAATAAAGTCCCATTCTAATCTGTCATATGCTTTGTCGAAGTCGATCTTAATGAATATCAGCTCTTGAGCAGACTCCTCAGCAAATGCAAGGCCTTCCCAAATATCGACAGTTGCTTCAAGTATAGATCTACCTTTGATAAAACCTTTCTGGTCCTCAGAAAGCCATGACTTTAAATGACACGAGATTCTGTTAGCGATTACTTTGGTGATTATCTTGTATCCAGTTTGGAGCATGGTAATCGGCCGCTAGTTTTCAATTTTGTTCTTATCTCCCCTTTTGTGAATTAATTTGATGACACCATTATTAAGACACGCAGGGAGGGCACTGAAGGAGAGAGCCTCTTGCCACACAAGACACAGCGGGGTGGCCACCACGTGCTTAAAGGACTTGAAAAACTCATTGGTGAGTCCATCAGGGCCCGGGCTCTTCCCATTGGGGAGAGAATCAATAACCTCGATAATTTCGTTCTCTGAACTATTAGCATCCAGTAGAGAAATCATGTTCGGAGGGATTCTAGGTTGAGCAACCCTTGAGATGGCTACCATGCAATCACATCTGTCCGGGGAAAGAGGAGTCGAGACCCCGAGAAGATGGGTGAAGTGCTCGACGATGATAGATCTATTCTCAACTTCCGTGCTGCATTCGATCCCATTGTTGTCGACCAAGAAGGGGATGGCTTCCCTAGCTTGTTTTCTTTTAAGGATGTTACACATCTCTTTCGAAGGTTTGTCAGCCTTCCCCGCCCACCAATCTTTGAAGAATATTTGTAGATTTTTCCTTTGAACCTCTTCCTCAAGTTTTAGTCTTCCCCTAATTTTCAGAAGCCCTTGTTGGCATTGCAGGTTTACCTTTGTTGGCATTCCATCCATCCGTTTGAGATCTGCAGAAACGTCTATTCAATTGGGTGCCCGCAGAAACGTACCATGTACAACAAAAGTCAGCTTTCATGGTTTCCATACGAGAGCTACCGTATCGTATGTGTATGTATGAGAGATACACGAGTCCCCTGAAGAGAAGAACAGCAGCCAGTCGATAGAAGGTAAGAGCCTAGATTCTATTTCGACCATGTTGCTGATGTTGGCAATCGCACTCCTCTCCATAGCTGCGATTTGCAGCAGATTGGGCATTCTCGGATGGATTCTGAACGGTCTTTCCCTCCATATTCGTGATGCACCACAGGTAGGCGGGAAGAAACCCTTCCCATCGGGCCCTCGGGCATGGCCAATCATCGGCCATCTGCATCTCCTAGCCAAACGACCACATCAAATCATCAGGGATTTGTCTGGCAAATATGGTCCCGTCGTCGGTCTCCAGCTCGGAAAGCTCCGCGCGATTGCCGTTTGCACTCCAGCGACAGCGAAGGAGGTGCTGTTCACCCATGATAAGATTTTCGCCAACAGACCTTACTTTCAAGTTAACGAGCAATTCCTGTACGGCCGTGACACCAGTGTCGTGTTCACCTCACTATGTCCGGCGTGGAGAAGGAATCGGAAGATCTGTACTATTGCACTCGTCACACCGAGGCGGATGCAGCAACTTGAGCATATTCGAAGTGAGGAGGTGAGCTTTCTTCTCCGCGAGATCTATGAGGAATCACAAGGGGGTAGAAAGTCTGTAGAGCTAGGCAGGTACGTTCAGCTGATGACTGCTCGTCTAACTTTGCGCATGATCAACTCGGAAGCCAGATTCGTTCCTGGTATTGAAGGTCTGTTGGAAATGATCAAGGAAGTTGAACACGAATTCAGTTCTCCGCTCATCGGAGACTTCATCCCAGCACTTTCTTTCCTGGATGTTTGGAAAAAGATCCGTGTCCGTAGAATCCATCGGCGTATGGACTCCATTCTTTCTGCTTTGATTGTGAAACGAAAGCAAGCCATGCTAAATTCTTCTTCCTCCTCCTTTGACGACCTTCTGGAGGTTCTGCTGTCAAAAGAAGCTAATCAAAACGGATGTGCGGGTTCTGCGGCTGTCGAGGATGCTCTGACTGTGGAGGAGATGAAAGCTATTTTGCTGGTGATTCTTCCTTCTGCTTATTAAAACGCCTGTTAAACGTCTTTGTTTTCCTTTGTCTGACAGAAGTGCTTGGAGCTGATTACAAACAGGAGATATACAAAACAGATATTAAAAAGGATGTTGACGAACTTGTGACCTTGCTCGACGATCCATTTCTTTTTCAGTCTGTAATCTTTATTACAGAAACCGAAGGAGGGTAGATTTGAGCAAAGTCTATTGAAAGCTTTGATCTTTGTCGTAACCATGATATTAATGATTACCCATAAATATACCTTCTAATTCTGCACCACTTTTGCAGGAAATTCTTGGCGGTGGAATCATCACAACGGCATTGACGATCGAATGGGGTTTGGCGGAGCTTCTGAAGCATCCACGATGCCTGCAACGACTTCGTAAGGAGATAGAGGAAGCTTTGCCGAAGAAAGGAAACGACCTCATACGCGAGGAAGATATAGCCAATGTAGACTTTCTTAAGTCTGTGGTGAAGGAAGTCGCCCGACTGCATCCCGCAGTGCCTATGTTGGTGCCACGGATTTCGACGCAGGAGTGTGAGATCGGGGGATATATCATTCCACCACAGACGCTCGCGTTCGTTAATGTGTGGGGGATCAGCAGAGATGAAAGCGTGTGGCCGAACGCGCTGCAGTTCCTGCCGGAGAGGTTCGAAGGGAAGGATGTGGAGCTGAGGGGCCAGCACTTCGAGCTGCTTCCGTTCGGCTCTGGAAGAAGGATATGTATGGGGCTCCCTCTGGCTGTCTCCATGGTTGGTCTCACTCTTGCCAATCTCATTCATCACTTCGACTGGCAGCTTCCTGAGGGGCAGACTCCAGAGACTTTGAACATGGACGAGAGCAACGGCCTGAACCTCAACAAAGCTGTGCTCACTATGGTTGTCCCGAAGCCCCGTTTCATGACAACCATCGCTAACGCTCCTGTTTAAGGCAGGTGCACAGAAACTCTGGAGGCCAACTATTGTAGCAAGTTGCATCAAAACTGCCCTTCAAAGTATGACACGGCTAGTGAGTATGTTGTATCATAGACACGCCACGACTAGTAAGTATGTTGTTTCATGATGGTGAAATTACTTTTACATTGTTCATGCTCTTAAGAGCAAGTGGATGAAGTCTCAGGTTGCTGTTCGGGTGGTTGGACCGCTCGCCTCTTGAGGTGAGGGTGAGGGTTCAACCCCTGTCGGTAACATGGAATGATGTATCATGTGGCTGTGCCATTGCTTGACTGCCTTGCGATAGTTGTGACTGTAGTTTAACTCGGCTTTGTAAACTTTTGTTCTTGTGGGATAAGGGGGGTCCCATGAGTACTATGCCCTTTCTTTGTTTATTTCGTCAAGAAGACCTTGAACTGAATGAAGAAGAAACACTTAGAAGAGATGTTGTATTTCATTCGTTGATGATATGAATTATGGAATGCATACTTAACTAAGAAAAACATCATAAAATGGATACAGAAGACATCTAGTTTTAATTATGCTAGCTCTCTTTTCAAGAAGATTGGTAAACAAGGGAGTCAACTCGGTTGAATACAAGCTAAGATGGAGATTTTTATGCATGTTTGATTCAAACTTTGAAAAGAAAAGTTCTAGGAAGTTTTGTGTGGAGGCTACTTACTAAACACCAATGCAAAGCTAGTTTTCACAATGCATATGAACATAGATCAATGTAGAAGTTGAGCTTGCTAAGATAGTTTGAGTAAAAAATATATGATCGAGACGGTTCTAAAAAAAGGTTAAAAGAAAGTTTGGGTACATTTTGAGATTCATTACCAAATTTTCTTTTGTTTTCATTACCAAATCTTCTTTGAGATTCACTAACAATTTTTTTTTTTAGATGGCATTACAAAGAAGGATAATGACCCTCTCATCACTCTCATGCAAGGCCCACTTGGGTTTAAGCTTGTTGTTGATCAAAAGGAGCTTTGTGGAACATGGGGGGTCTCGTGGGCACTAGTCCCCTTCACTTGTACTTTTCTTTTCCTTTATTTATTACAAGTCTGAGAGAGTAGACTAAGACCGAACTTCCGTTATATAAAAAAAAAAAACAAATTTTCTGTTCTTTTCAACCTTTCTTTTGTTCATGTCCTTTCTTGCAAATATCTTGCTTTGTTCAATAATGTCTTCAATAGGGAATTTTTTTTCTGTCAGCCAGAAGAGTGTATTGAGATCGAAACTAATTAGTAATCATATTCCTATAAGATATTTTATGTGCCACACGTCACCTTTTCTCAATTGCTTGCCTTCTCACAAGACTTTTAGGTTAATAAATGAGTTTTATTTTGATGGAGTTTGGAAGAATTAAATATGGTAGTAAGAATACATGTAATTTTATGAGAGTTTTCAAAGTGCCACTCAAGAAATATGAAAACCTGTAGAAGACATCTCCTTCAAAGGGCTACACAAATTAAGTAGATAGAGTGTAGACACATGAAATATTCATGCAAACATATCCAATACAATGTTTGGTTTAAGTCACATAGAAGCATTTGGTTACTCATACTTGATGGCGGATGTATGTCCACCTTTATGCAATTCATGTGAATGATCTCCACATGTATATTCTTTTGCACTTTTACAACCTAAAATGCCTCGTTCTCATAATTTGTGTAGATAGTTTCATATAGCTTTGGTTCCCTACACTAAGGGAAATAAACTAAAACTTAGGCTAGTTGATTTATGCACAAGCTTATCACACAGTGACCATATTTCACTCGAGTGAGTGACCATATATCACTCGAGTGAGCTTCTCTCCATGAATAACCAAAGAACGAAACTCAAATTCAACCTAATGTGAAAAAATTGTAATGGCTACCTAATGACAACAAAATCATGGAAAATGGATAACCATGGAAGTAGAACTAGTGCTTACAACTAAGAGCTAGATAAGCCTTCACACAAAGAAGAAATAAATCACAATAATTCACTATTTTCCACATTTCTCAAAGTTTGTAGAAAGATTATAATATCTATCAAATGACCCAAGGATGATGCACAAAGAAGAAATAAATCACAATAATTCACTATTTTCCACATTTCTCAAAGTTTGTGAAAGATTATAATATCTATCAAATGACCCAAGGATGAAATAAATCAGAAGAGGAAGTAAGGGGCTTTGTTGCAAATTAAGAGGGACTTATTCAATTAAAAAACCACATGGGACTACTCATTTTGAACCGAAACGATATATATATATATATATATACTCGAAAAGTGAGATCCACTTTTCCTAAAAATTAGGATCACATGCAAGTGTCACTGGAAATAGATGAGATGAATGAGGGGGGTTGCAATAACAATTTTGGTAGAGGAATCTCATGGAATTCCATGTCCTTTAGTGGTCTACTTGTGCCTATTAAGATCTATCCAAACCTTGTACAAATCTTGCACTCTCAATATTTCAAGACTTGTGCCAAAAAGCTTATGCTTTTTCCATCCATGATATCAAATAAAAGCTTTACGTGATGAATTGAGCATGTCCATATAGCACACGAGAGCTTTGAATTCGTGGATAGCTCAAGGACACACTACTTGCAATGAGACATGAATATAGAAGCTCTTGTGAAGATGACAAAAAATGGTACATTGATTCAGGTTGTAGTAACCATATGTCATGCAAAGGAAGTTTGTTCACTAATCTACAGTACCAAGTGGAAAAGGATGTGCTGAAACAGGTGATGATACTCAAGACATGATTGAACATATTTGAGATATAAGGCTTGGAGATACAAGTAGAGCAAAGGTACTATCTAATGTTCTTCATGTTCCTACAATTTCAAAGAACTTGATTTCAGTAGGACAAATGGTAGAGAAGGGTTATCATGTCAATTCAATGAGAATGGGTGCTTCATAAAGAATCCAAAGGAAGGCTTCAAGGTCATTGCTCGAGGTAGAAGAGAAGGAAGGATGCTCACTTTGGACGTCCAACATCCACATGGAAAGGTCATGCATATTCAATGTGGGAACAAGAAGATTTCAGAGCTGGACTTATGGGACAAAAGAATAGGCCACATCAGCATTCCAAAGCTCAAGAAAATGAGCAAACATGAAGTGGTAAGAGGTCTTCCAAAATTTAATAGCATTGGACTACATGAGTTATGTGAAGCTTGCCAGCGAGGAAAGCAAACGAGACAGCCATTCAAGAGGAGCAATTATGTGGCCCCAAATGTCTTGGACTTGATACATACAGATGTATGGGGACCAACCCAAGAGGCATCAATGGCTGGTAATAGATTTTTTGTCACCTTCATTGATGATCACTCAAGAAAGGTATGTCTCTTTTATATGAAGCAAAAATCAGAGGTGTTTTCTATATTCAAAAGATTCAAAGTTGAAGTTGAAAAAGAAACAGGAAGGTCTATTAAAATATTAAGGTCTGATGGTGGAGGAGAATACTTCTCCAAAGAATTTTCAGATTTTCTACAAGAGAATGGGATCAAAAGGCAGTTCACTTGTAGGTATACACGACAACAAAATGGAGTAGCTGAGAAGAAAAATAGGCAAATTGCTGAAATTTCAAGATGCATGCTCAACGAGATGAAGATACCATTGTACTATTGGGCTTAAGCTACCACAACCGCCATTTACTTGATGAATAGGTGCACAACATCGAGAATACATCACTTGACTCCATAGGAGGTATATTCCGATACGAAACCTGATCTTACACACCTCAAAGTGTTTGGATGTGTTTGCTTTGTTCACATTGCACAAGAAGTTAGAACAAAGATGGAACCAAGGTAAAAAAAATGCATTTTTATGGGATACTTGATGGAGCAAAAAGGATACAAGTGTTACAACCCTAGAACAAAGGAATTAAGAGTCTCACGAGATGTGGTCTTTGATGAACTAAGACCATGGTATGAAGATAAAGGAAAGGAAAAGATTCTTGAAGGAGATTGTGATGATTATGCAGGAACAAATCAAAGAGAAGTTCAAAAATCAAGCACAAAGCTTTCAGGTCCAGAGGCATCTACATCAAATGAAGAATGTTCAACATGGAGGGGGAGTCATTCTGTGTCTCAAAATTCAGCTCATAGTAGAATCGAAGAAGCAAGTGCTACTCCAAATAGTGAGATAGATGCAAGTGAAGAAGAATATGAAGAGGTAATAACTCCGATGGTAAAGCTAAATAGGTTAAAGAAGCAAATTTCCAAAGGCAATGAAAGAAGATCTTCAAGGACAAGGTATCCAACTCAAAGGCTGAGTTATGATAGTTTTATGGTGACACATTTTGCATACATGATGTAGGTTATCAAAGACAAAGAGCCTGAGACATATGAAGAAGCTTGCACACAAAAGGAATGGAAGCAAGCTATGAAAGAGGAGATCAAAGCTCTCAAAGATAATCACACATGGGAGGTAGTGCCAAAGAAAGAAGGTATGAAGATTGTTCCAAACAAATGGGTGTTTAAAGTAAAGAGGAATGCTGATGTTTCACTAGCTAGATATAAAGCTAGATTAGTTGCCAAAGGATTTAAAAACACACAAGGCATATATTATGATGAAGTTTTCAGCCCTGTTGCAAAGATGGGAACTATCAGAACATTAATAGCAATTGGTGCTTCAAGGAGATGGCCATTATACCAACTCGACATCAAAAATGCTTTTCTTAATGGAGAACTACAAGAAGAGGTATACATGAGTCAACCAGTTGGATTTGAAGATGAAAACCATCCACACTTTGTTTGCAGGTTGAAAAAGGCACTTTATGGCTTGAAGCAAGCACCAAGAGCATGGAATCATAGATTGGTAGAATATCTAAGTAAGTGTGGATACAACCCAAGTAGCACAAATCCTTCATTGTACATGAAGAAGGAAGAAAATAGAGAGGTATATATTTGCATATACGTCGATGACCTCATCATAACAGGAAATGATGTTACAGGGATTAAGGATATCAAAAGGAAGCTTGGTAAGGAGTTTAAAATTTCAGATCTTGGAGAGCTGAAATATTTTTTAGGAATTGAAATTGTTTGTGGAACAAGTGGTATCTACTTGATGCAAAGGAAGTACTTGTTGGATGTTCTTTTCAGATTTGGAATGAGTGAATGCAAATCACTCACTCAACCCATGGACACAAATACAAAGATTTTCTCAAATGATGGAGAACTATTGGAAGATGTAACAATATACAGAAGCATTTTAGGATCATTAATCTATGCAAACATTACAAGACCTGATTTATCTTATGTTGTTAGTGTACTTTCTCAGTTTATGCAAGCCCCGATAAGTGAACACTTAAATTCAGCCAAGAGGAGTATTGAGATACATAAAGCATATAGTTAATCATGCTTTGTTTTACAAGTTTGATGAAGAACTGCAGGTCAAAGGCTTTAGCGATGCTGATTGGGTAGGTTCAAAGGAAGATAGGAGATCAACGTCAGGTTATGTGTTCATGATAGGAAGCAAACCTATCACATGGAGCTCAAAGAAACAACCAACTATTGCACTTTCATCCATGGAGTCTGAATATAGAGGGTTAGCATTTGCCACATGTGAAGCAATGTGGATTAAAAAGTTTTTGGCTGATCTTGAAGTGCAAGTTGGAACCATCCTTATATACGGTGATAACATGTCAAGTATTTACTTGGCAAGCAATCCTATGTTTCATGCAAGGAGCAAGCACATAGAGGTCCACTACCATTTTGTAAGGGAGAAGGTATTGAGCAAAGATGTGGAGATAAAGTTCATCAGAACCAAAGAGCAGGTTGCAGATATGTTTACAAAGTTCTTGGATGCTTCTAAACTCAAAGGTTTCAAGGATGTGATAAATTTGCAGGACATGGTTGAAGATAACTCCCAAATGAGCTTGAGGGAGAGTGTTGAAGATAAATGTACAAGCTCATTTTCATATGAGCTATGCTTGGATAAATTTACCAAATATAAAAATGAAAGAAAAGAAGAGAAAAAGAAAAAAAGAAAAGAAAAAAAGTCTAGTCAAAATTCATGCTGAGTAAAAGATACAATATCTTGCCTTGTAGTCAGTGGCATGTAGTGGGGAAAGTGGTGAGTTAAGAAGGAGGCACAAACTTCTTCACATGCTCATTGGTTATAAAAGTGAAGTGGGAGCACGTTCAAAACAAGGAGAGAAAGAGGCAAGAGCTCCCAGTAGTCGGATATGTTGGAATTTGGGGCCCCAAGATCGTTCCAAACTAAAACCTTTTGAGCATACACACTTAATTAATTAAGATGATAAGTGAGATAGAGAAAGAAAGAGATCTTGAGAAAAGATTAGGGAACGTAAGCTGGGTGCTTACTCACTAAACAATAGATGTCCAAATTACAACATGGGAATACTACTCAACCATATAAAGTGGTGCATTCACTAATGGAAGAATATCCAAGAAGATGACAATACAAAATTTACATTATGTTGAAATAATCTAAGTGTGTGTGAAGTGAACGAGCAACAAAGCGAACCTTATTCTCACAAAATAGTGTAACAAAATTATAAATCAACCAACCCTAATTTT
>CM035426.1:108711400-108728900 GCA_020310875.1 Ceratopteris richardii | reverse complement strand
GCATGCACCGTGGACTTGAACCCGTAGGTATACAAAAACGCTTAGGGCTCATCTACTATCCCTTCTAAATACATTGTTCTGGCTAATCTAAATGTCCGGGAAATTTTCTTCTTAATTGATTCTAACATCTGCTTCAAAATGTCTGGTTCTACCAGCTAAGCGTCTGTACGTATTGCACTTAAAGAAACAACCTGGGTCATCAAAACTTGTGCTTGAGTTTGCAGAAAAGCTTCATGTAAATAGAACTCATTCGATAGAGCCGCATCTCTACTAAACTTCATATCTGCCATCTGTTTATCAATTCTGGAGAGTCGTTCTTTTTGTGTGTCCAGTTGATACTCTCTTCTTTCTATCTCCTGATTTTGAAATTGGATTGTCCTGTAATAGGCGTCGCGCTCTCGACGGGTACTTGCGATGTCTTTCTGTAATTGCGCCTCCCCGATCAATTTGCGTTTAAGAATACTGTTTACTTCAAATAAATCAGAGTTGTTTCTCTGGAGTTCTTCATTAGTCTTCTTAAGCAAATCTGCCATCTCTTGTCCTTTCTGTACTGCTTCATTTAGCTGTTGGTTGGTTTCTTCTAACAAATTGCCTAAATCTATACGTGCATCCTCCTTGTCTTGGGCTAATTGTTTCAAATGCCTATTTTCAGCCTCTACAGTGCACAATAAGTCTTCCTTTGTTCTGACTTCGGCCAAGACAGCATCTCTTTGATTTATAATTGTCTCCTCGTCGGCAAGTCGGGCCTATAGCTTCTTAATCTGTTCACTTAAATTATGATTTGCTGCTTTGACTTCGACGAGTTCTTCCTGGAGTGGGCTAATATCAACTTCCAGAACATCAACCTTATGTTGTAATTCATCCCGGATGTTATCAGTCACTTCCTTCATTTGTATAGGTAGTTGTTGCGATAACTGGATCAGCATTTGTCCCATGGATGCTAGCTTAGAAAATA
Organism: Ceratopteris richardii; assembly: GCA_020310875.1. Classification (NCBI taxonomy): domain Eukaryota; kingdom Viridiplantae; phylum Streptophyta; class Polypodiopsida; order Polypodiales; family Pteridaceae; genus Ceratopteris; species Ceratopteris richardii. Next base: position 108,727,945 of record CM035426.1, on the reverse strand, counting down.
CAGGGAGTGAAGGAAGCGAAGGATGAGAACGAGGCTGAGATGAAGAGGCTGTGAGGAGTTGATGGGAATTTGGTGGAGAATAGTTTGGTGACGAGGATGATGAAGTGGTAGGTTCCTCAGTGACAATGGGTGGAACAGGGATGGTGGGCTGAATTGGAGGTTCGGGTGGATGATTAAGAAGAATAGCAGTTGTGTCGATTACCTTTTCGGTGGTTGGTTGCGTAGTGTCATCAGGGGCGGCAGTTGTAGACTCCACTCCTCTAAGCAGTTCTTCAAAAATCTATTTAATTATAGGTTCTCCATCATCTTGCTTTTCCTGCTCAGAATCCTGTTTAGATTCTTCTTTTGACGAGCTCGTTTCAGAATCGGTGGTAGCATCCTGTTCTTGTTGCTTTTCTAAAGAAGACTGCACTGATGAGTCATGATGCATTGATGTTGCAGTATCATGGAAGGTTTCTTCTTCCTGTCCTTGTTCTTCTTTGTCATCTACTTTATCATTTGCAGTAGAACCCTGTACTTCACTGTCAGATGAACTTATTCTAATTCTTTTCCGGTGAAGGAGGTGGAAAATCTCTTCGTCATCCTCTTCATCATCGTCCAATATTTGTGCAGACTCTTCATGGTGCAGAACGGGTCCTCGGGGTGGTGGTTGTGCTGCTAGAATGGTCCGAAATAGAAAAGATAGGATGTGCGACAGTCTCGACCTTGGCATATCTCCCTTATTGACCTGTTTGATGATTGAAACGCATTCTTTGTGAATGCGGCGGAAGTAGTATGATGCAAAATTTACAGGCTCTCTCGCAGCCATATCTATTGCCGAATAGAAAGGCCGAGAGATGCCATATGTAGATGGCAACTAAAAATTGGAGTGCTGATCTTTCATGTTCGGGGCGACAGAGTATTGCATATTCATTGGATGAGTGCTTAGGGAATAATTGATTCATTGTGGCAATCGATAGATTTGGGCCATTTTCCATACCTTGCAGAGAGAGCTGGAATGCATCAGAGAAGGTATGGAGAGTGATTACGGTACGGGATGGCAGGGAAGTGATAGGCCAACTCTACTGTGTAGCAGGTGTGGCAACGATGGTGGCAATGATTTGTGCGTAGAAAGGGTGGCAATCCACTAAATGCCAAGGCAATTCAGTGAAATTGGCCAACCCGCGGATGCGCAGGAACTCACCTACATCAGTAGGGAGTCCTTCACGGAAGGCGGCAAAGTTTGCCAGAGCTTCCATGATGCACAGACAATAGCAAGCATGATAACACAACTGCGTAGGGTATATAGAGAGCACAAGCACACAAATCATGCAAACACTATAGCGATTAACAGCAAAACAAGAAAGGTTAAGTAGATACTTGATACCGAGAAGCAATTAAATTCGTTAATCATCGCGCGATATTGAGATGATAACTTCATAACGGCCGAGTGTATGCATGAGCAGAACGATAATGGAGGGCGGCTGTTGAGCATAATTAGCTAATTAGGTAGCAAAACGAGGATATTTACAAACACTTTTTATTAAGCACGCAAAAACAAAAAAAGAAAATAAATAACATGAAAAAAATGCCGAACACGTCAGATGGAGTCAGATGCTTGATGATACGGCCGCAACTATAAACCATTGATGACTTTCGGAAGAGGAATTCCGGTCAAAGTAGTCAACCAAAAAGTAGTTGGACCTACTTGTTCAGTAATCTGGTAGGGACCGAACCATCGTAACTTGAATTTTCCAGCCGAGCGATTTGATTTTGCATTATAAAATAACACAAGCTATCCTATCTTAAAAACTGGAGTTTTAAGATACCGGTCATGAGTACGAGCCTGCCTTAATTGCACTTCCTGAATAGTCAGAAAACTTTCCCAGCGATGCTCATCTAGTTCTCTGAGTGTGTCCAACCGAAATGGCAAGGACTCTTCCGGTAACCACTTTTGAGTGATGGCCACACGTAAACTAGGAATAACAACTTCCATTCGAGCTATGGCTTCCAGTCTGTAAACCAGTTTGAAAGGGGTTAGTCCTGTTGCTACCTTGTATGAAGTTCGCTATGCCCATAATACTACAAGTAATAGTTGATCCCACCTTTCCGGTGATTCCACAATCAGTTTACGAAGCATATTCAACAAAGTCTTGTTTGTACTTTCAGCTAAGCCATTTGCACAAGGATAATACGGTGAACTGAACTTATGCATAATCTGAAAAGAGTGTGTGAGTACTTTCATTAAATTGTTAACAAAATGCGTGCCTTGATCTGTCACAAGCTCCAGAGGTAAGCCAAAACGCGGGAAAACATCCTTCATTAGACAGTTTGCTACCGAAACAGCTGTGGCGGACCGTAAAGCCCAAGCTTCTGCCGCTCTCGTAGCGTAATCTGTACATGTTAGAATATAACGATTATTACTAAGTATGGTTGGAGGTGTAATTGGCCCAATAAAGTCAAGAACCCACTTCTGGAAAGGTTCTAAAGGTAAGACAGGTTGTAGAGGGAAAAAATGACGTTGTAACGGTTGTCTAGACCTCTGATAGTTGTCACAGTGTTTGACAAACTGAGATACATCCCTGTACATAGTAGGCCACCATAGTTCGCTTTGCAAAATTTTCCGGTATGTTAAATCTGCTGCAAAATGCCCACCGGAAGGTATTGAATGTGCCAAAGCTATAACTGAGTTTACTTCATGTGGAGGCATACAGTGAAGTAAAACTCCAGTGCGATCCATATAATACAACTCTCCAACAATCAACCGAAATTTGCGACTGTAAACTGCAATTTTCCTACGCATTGCAGGAGAAATCTGAGCAGGAAGACATCTATCAGTAAGAAAAGTTAATATCTGATCATAATATGTAGATGGCATAGGGGGTTCTGTAGATTCATCATCAGTTGGTTCAGTAACATAAATCGCGGGTGTAGTGTCATCTACACCGACCGGAGCTTCACCAGAATCTAAGCGAGAAAGGAAATCTGCTAATGCATGTGAACTGCCGGGCCGATGAATTACTTAGTAATCAAACTCTTGTAAAAGTAGAACCCAATGCGCTAATCGACCACCTAAATGCTGTTGCCGTACCAGATAGACAAGTGTAGCATGATCTACATGAAAATTAAATTTGCGGCCAAGTAAATAGTGTCTGAATTTCTTTACAGAGTACACTAAACCCAGACATTCTCTTTCAGTTACAGAGTAATTCTTTTCTGCAGGAGCAAGTCTTCTACTCGCATAGTAAACAGGCCGGAACCACTTATCAATTTGTTGCATTAAAACACTGCCGATGGCGATATCTGATGCATCTACAAAAACATGAAATGGGCGTTCCCAATCAGGAGGTTGTACAATTGGAACCTGCGTTAATAAGCTTTTGAGACGATCAAATGCTGTTTGACATTCCTGAGTCCAAACAAACTGTCGAGGAGTACTGGTTATTAATCTATTGAGAGGTATTGCCAAATGAGCGAGCCACCGTAAATGTCGACCATGCCACCTGACTTGACCCATGAATCGCATGACTTCTTTCGGTGTAGTAGGCACAGGTGCTCTTAACACATCTACAATTTTATCTGGATCGACTTGTATGCCTTGTGCAGACACAATATGGCGAAGCAGCTTACCACATGAAACCGCAAACACAGACTTGTTTGGGTTCAGGCAGAGTCTGTATTCACGACACTTCTCAAAGCAACACCGTAAATGATACAGGTGTGCTACCATCTTACCAAATAAAGAGAAATAATCTAGATATACTTGCATGAAAGAAGCAAGATATGGGGAGAATATTTCCTGCATACATGGTTGAAAAGTACTAGGAGCATTTCTTAATCCAAACCACATAACTGTACAAGCAAAAACACCCCAATTGGTAATGAACGTTGTTTTTGGTATATCTTCCTCAGCTATTCTGACCTGATTATACCCACTATATCCATCCAAAAATGAATACATTTCGTGCCCAGCCACTCTATCCAGCATTGTATCAAGAAATGGAAGAGGAAACGGATTTGGCACTGCAGCTGCATTCAATTTTCGGTAATCCACACATATGCGTAGCTGCTTATTCTTCTTAGGGACGATAACAATGGGTGATATCCACTCAGCATGTTCTATTGGAACAATGAGTCCAACTTTTAATAACCTATCAAGCTCTGCCTTTACCTGTGCTGCGTAGTTAGGATTCATCCGGTAGCTGGGTTGTTTAATTGGTTTTGCTTCCGTTTAAGTACAACTCGATGCTGATATATGCGAGGATCCAGACCCTTCATGTCACGGTAATCCCATGCAAAAACATCAGCGAACTCACGAAGTAACTGGATCAGATCTGCTTGAAATACTTCAGACAATCCTTCCTTTATTTTGACAGGTCGTGGATTAACTTCATCCCCTAAATTATATGTGATCAACTGATCTTTTGGAACATAGAATTGACGAGGTTTTTCTGAATCATCGACTGATTGTAAAAGCTATTGTATGGCAGTTTCATCCTTAGCAGTAGTATTTTCTGTTTCTACTTCTTCGGTCATAGGCATCACCGTATAAACTGCCGGATTCCAGTGATCTACAACAGATTGTAAATCAACAGTCCCTAAGGAAATTAAATCTATGTTATTCTTCATAATATTATTCCAGTGATCTACAACAGATTGTAAATCAACAGATTGTAAATCAACAGTCCCTAAGGAAGTTAATATCTGATCATAATATGTAGATGGCATAGGGGGTTCTATAGATTCATCATCAGTTGGTTCAGTAACATAAATCGCGGGTGTGGTGTCATCTACACCGACCGGAGCTTCACCGGAATCTAAGCGAGAAAGGAAATCTGCTAATGCATGTGAACTGCCGGGCCGATGAATTACTTAGTAATCAAACTCTTGTAAAAGTAGAACCCAATGCGCTAATCGACCACCTAAATGCTGTTGCCGTACCAGATAGACAAGTGTAGCATGATCTACATGAAAAGTAAATTTGCGGCCAAGTAAATAGTGTGTGAATTTCTTTACAGAGTACACTAAACCCAGACATTCTCTTTCAGTTACAGAGTAATTCTTTTCTGCAGGAGCAAGTCTTCTACTCGCATAGTAAACAGGCTGGAACCACTTATCAATTTGTTGCATTAAAACACTGCCGATGGCAATATCTGATGCATCTACAAAAACATGAAATGGGCGTTCCCAATCAGGAGGTTGTAGAATTGGAACCTGCGTTAATAAGCTTTTGAGACCATCAAATGCTGTTTGACATTCCTGAGTCCAAACAAACTGTCGAGGAGTACTGGTTATTAATCTATTGAGAGGTATTGCCAAATGAGCGAGCCACCGTAAATATCGACCATGCCACCTGACTTGACCCATGAATCGCATGACTTCTTTCGGTGTAGTAGGCACAGGTGCTTCTAACACATCTGCAATTTTATCTGGATCGACTTGTATGCCTTGTGCAGACACAATATGGCCAAGCAGCTTACCACATGAAACTGCAAACACAGACTTGTTTGGGTTCAGGCAGAGTCTGTATTCACGACACTTCTCAAAGCAACACCGTAAATGATACAGGTGTGCTACCATCTTACCAAATAAAGAGAAATAATCTAGATATACTTGCATGAAAGAAGTAAGATATGGGGAGAAGATTTCCTGCATACGTCATTGAAAAGTACTAGGAGCATTTCTTAATCCAAACCACATAACTGTACAAGCAAAAACACCCCAATTGGTAATGAACGTTGTTTTTGGTATATCTTCCTCAGCTATTCTGACCTGATTATACCCACTATATCCATCCAGAAATGAATACATTTCGTGCCCAACCACTCTATCCAGCATTGTATCAAGAAATGGAAGAGGAAACGGATCTGGTACCGCAGATGCATTCAATTTTCGGTAATCCACACATATGCGTAGCTGCTTATTCTTCTTAGGGACGATAACAATGGGTGATATCCACTCAGCATGTTCTATTGGAACAATGAATCCAACTTTCAATAACCTATCAAGCTCTGCCTTTACCTGTGCTGCGTAGTTAGGATTCATCCGGTAGCTGGGTTGTTTAATTGGTTTTGCTTTCGTTTAAGTACAACTCGATGCTGATATATGCGAGGATCCAGACCCTTCATGTCACGGCGCAAAAACATCAGCGAACTCACGAAGTAACTGGATCAGATCTGCTTGAAATACTTCAGACAATCCTTCCTTTATTTTGACAGGTCGTGGATTAACTTCATCCCCTAAATTATATGTGATCAACTGATCTTTTGGAACATAGAATTGACGAGGTTTTTCTGAATCATCGACTGATTGTAAAAGCTGTTGTATGGCAGTTTCATCCTTAGCAGTAGTATTTTCTATTTCTACTTCTTCGGTCATAGGCATCACCGTACAAACTGCCGGATTCCAGTGATCTACAACAGATTGTAAATCAACAGTCCCTAAGGAAATTAAATCTATGTTATTCTTCAAAAATTCTTCTTCTTCGTCATCGGATAAACCATCTAGCATGTGAACTAGTTCTGCCACATAAGGTCTAGCATGTAGTTCATAGGGCTGAATAGCATCTAATTTTAAAACATATTTTCAGTTATTGTCTTTGAAAGTGAGTTCCTGTGCGGACCAATCCTGTATAACCTTAGCTTGTTTCAGCCAAGGATGACTAAAAAGAAGGTTATAATCAGGACTAGACTCCGATAGTTCTAGAACTACGAAAGTCATCTTAAAAGTGGTTCCCTGCAAAGTGATTGGCACATTCCGTACGAGTCCTACTGGATGGACTCTGGATTGGTCGGCCATTCTAACAAAAAACTGCACAGTAGCCTATGCTGCGTGTGCTGCGTAGTTAGGATTCATCCGGTAGCTGGGTTGTTTAATTGGTTTTGCTTCTGTTTAAGTACAACTCGATGCTGATATATGCGAGGATCCAGACCCTTCATGTCACGGTAATCCCATGCAAAAACATCAGCGAACTCACGAAGTAACTGGATCAGATCGGCTTGAAATACTTCAGACAATCCTTCCTTTATTTTGACAGGTCGTGGATTAACTTCATCCCCTAAGTTATATGTGATCAACTGATCTTTTGGAACATAGAATTGACGAGGTTTTTCTGAATCATCGACTGATTGTAAAAGCTGTTGTATGGCAGTTTCATCCTTAGTAGTAGTATTTTCTGTTTCTACTTCTTCGGTCATAGGCATCACCGTACAAACTTCCGGATTCCAATGATCTACAACAGATTGTAAATCAACAATCCCTAAGGAAATTAAATCTATGTTATTCTTCAAAAATTCTTCTTCTTCGTCATCGGATAAACCATCTAGCATGTGAACTAGTTCTGCCACATAAGGTCTAGCATGTAGTTCATAGGGCTGAATAGCATCTAATTTTAAAACATATTTTCAGTTATTGTCTTTGAAAGTGAGTTCCTGTGCGGACCAATCCTGTATAACCTTAGCTTGTTTCAGTTAAGGATGACTAAAAAGAAGGTTATAATCAGGACTAGACTCCGATAGTTCTAGAACTACGAAAGTCATCTTAAAAGTGGTTCCCTGCAAAGTGATTGGCACATTCCATACGAGTCCTACTGGATGGACTCTGGATTGGTCGGCCATTCTAACAAAAAACTGCACAGGTTCAATTTCTGTCCATCCTAACTTTTTACAAAGTGCTGCAGTAGCTATGTTTACACCGGACCCACCATCAATTAATACTTGAGAAATTTTATGATTTTTGTACCATACCATAATTAAAGGAACCGAGTGATCCACCGTAGAGTCAGTTTCTGGTTGTACTGTTGCCGTTGCTGGAATGTAGGCAGACTCAGGACTGAACTTTTGCTGAAACTGTTGCCGAACTCCTGGCACTAATGCAAGTAATTGGCCAAGAGGGAGAGTAATGGATGCTTTAGATAAAATTTCCCATGCTTGATCTGCTTGATTTGTACTTTTCACCGATTTTGAAGACGATGCGTCCGTTACTGGGATTGACTCTTGCTCTTGTGTAGTTTCTTTTGACCGTGGAACTTGTGTCACCGAATAGGATCTGGGAACACTGGAGGTTCTGTGGTGGTCCACTGACTAGCTTTGTCATACATTCTTTGCTGTTCTCGGATGCCTGGTTCAAATATTTCAGCTGCTGGTTGTAGTGGCTTACCGGATCTGGTCTGAACTACTGCAGCTTGTGTTTCTATTGGTGTGATATGAACCATATTTGTCATCGGGTTCTGGCGCTCCTTCTTCCTTTGATCATATTCGGCCGCATCTTTACAAAATCTTCAAATGTGTCCTACTTCACCACAGAAATGACAACGAGGAGGTGTCAAAGCATTACCTTCTTGTGGTGGACCTGTCTGCCAACGGTTTGCATTGTAGTTATTATTTCTCTGTCCTTGATAATTCCGATAGCCTTGCTGCTGGTTGTTTCTCATTTGAGGAGGTACATAGTGATTGGCAGGCTGCCCTGGTTCTTGTATAATTGCATTTACTGTTGCTGTTCCCTGCACTTTGGCATTGTATGCACAGTTCTCGGTGGAATGTCCGGTCATATTGCAGATAGCGCAAAACAACTGATTGAGGGCACAAGTGGCACTAGTATGCCTTGAATTCTTGCACGTGGTGTAGTACATCTGTCTGGTCGGATCTTTGACAACATTCTTGCTCGCTTTGAACCATTCCAGGTCTTTTGTAAATCCTCCTACCTTATTCTCGAGCTGCAAAGCCATTGCAATAACCGCATCTAATGTCACAACTCCCACACAGCGGATGATCATAATCTATCTGAGCTGCGGAGTTAACCCATTGATAAAGCATTGAGTGATGACATCATCCGGCAGGTTTGCATGGGCCGGCGGTAGTTGCCTCAAATGCATTTGGAACAGGGTGGTATATTCCTTCACGGTCTGGTGCAGTTTCTGTTTGTTGTTCTGTAAATAATCAAAAATTTCTGCCGGATTTTTCTTTAACCAGAATCTCTGCAAAAATGCATCCCTTACTGCTTCATAAGTCAAAAAATGATTAAAATCATATTCTGTAAGCCATCTGGCTGCCTCATTAACCAACGTAGACTGGAATACAATAGCTTTGTATGCTAGATTAGGGGGATGATTTAATACTACATAACTAATTTCAAAAGTACGTACGTGGGCATCAGGATCATCACCTGGAAACCCACCGAATTTGGTGTATGTCACTCCTGTTGGAGCCAGTCGGGGTGGAAATGGATGTTGTTGTTGTTGTTGTTGTTGTTGTTGTTGTTGTTGTTGTTGCTGCCCACTCATCATGCTGGCGGTTGTATTGTTACTATCTTCTGAGTCCCAAGGCTGAATATCTGAACCGTCAGAATCTGTATCGTCAGCCTGTGCACTTTTCCGCTTGATAATATTGTTCAATATCCTTTGGATTTTAGTTTTGAATAAGCTACCTTCCTCCTTGATATCAAGTGTAGGGAAACTTACTCCGAATAGTGGTGACTAGAATGAAGATTCACCCGGAAACGGTAAACCATCACCGGAAAATTGTGAACTCTCGGCAACGGGTACCGAAGTATCACCTTAATTTATCGTATTTTCACCAGAACAAGGTAATGTTTCACCTTCACTGACTTCGTTGGCCAACACGCTTCTACCCTTAGACAAATTCGAATCTTGACCAGATGGTGTTAGGTTAACTGCATACTGCGTCCTGGTAGATTCTGGAGTGACTATATCTTTGATAAACTGTGCCACAATCGCACCGGAATCTGCCGAAATTGCAGTACATTCCACCGAAATTCTATCGGAATCATTACTAGCATTCTTCACTTTCTTGATAACTGGTTTAAACTTATCTGCGCTTCTTCCTCCTGGAGGCGTCCTTAGCAAATTAGGTATCGCCCAGGACTGTTGGTTTCTTCTATGCTTCGGGTATGATTCACCGGAATGAGTAACCAGCATATACTACGTTTGCAATACTTTGTGTACTATTCTTCCTTACAATCGATTCACAATCTATGAACACTTTCACAATCAATCAACGAACACTCTGGATGCCACTTTCCCACAATTAGCTGGCAACACTCTTGATGCCACATTCGCACAGACAAATGGCAACAATTTGGTGCCACTTTCCCACAGACGGCGCTAGTGTTAAACGTCGCTTGCCGTCAGAAGCACGTTTAAACACCTATTCGGGTTCTTGGGAGTGGAAGGGGTCTGTTAAACAGAGGCCCTATGCTTGATTTTCCCCAAAATAACCACTTCATATACAACAATAGACTAATGTTCAAGAACTCTATAAAGAATCTGTTTACGCTTCACCATCTTACTGGCTACAGCTACACCTACATGGTTTTGCTACAGCTACACCATGTAGTAAAGAAGGACCAACATGGTCTTGCCTAAGCAATTAGGCATCCAACCCGTAGGTGCAACGACCCAAATCGGACTCTTCCAAAATTTACCGAACACACTCTTGTTAATGTTCTCTTAGCGTACAACGCAGGTCATATTCAGTACCGTAATACAAGATTACTTTTGTCTAGCTTAAAGAACTGATCCAACACAAACTACCGTATACAACAGAGTCAATAACAATAACTCAATCTGTACCGTGCAGGTACGAATAATCCACCAGAACAGAAGACGCAGGATGATTCAGAATTCTCAACCACACAGTATTGAACTGTCATTAGTGGAGCATGGCTTCATCAAACAACTTGCAGAACATGAACAAAACAGAGAGACACAATAGTGCGCAGCATTATCAGAACAATCACAATGGAAACTACACAGAATGATTCGCTCAGACAGACAGTCTGGCGATCTTCTAGTCGTCTAGGCAAATCACAAACTGAATAGGTATCGATAAACAAACAAGACAACGATGAGAACATAATACTCAAAATTACTCAACGCACACCACAGCAACGTTACAGATCAATCACCTAGACAGACAGTCTGGTGATCCCACTGAGCGTCACCGAAGCGTCTCTTTTTCATTGATTTATAAAGATTACAAACATCTTTGTAACAACCTTTCGTTCGTGTGGAATATGAAAAGATTCAGTCTTTACAATTGCCAATCCGACGGTCGACTAACAACTTTCTACTATTCTTTTTTGCAAGAGTGTGTGGTTAAAAGTTTTAAGGATCTTATGTTTGAGTACAGAGATGTTTTTCCCACTGACTTACCTAGAGGGCTACCACCTGAGAGAGGGAACATTGACCATGCCATAGAGGTTGTTGCTAACACTAACCCTATTTGCAGACCACCTTATAGGCTTAGTGTTTCTCAACATGAGGAGGTTGAGAAGCAATTGCAGGATTATTTAGATAAAGGCTTCATCAAACCTAGTAACTCACCATGGGCATCATCGAAGCTCCTAGTTAAAAAGAAAGATGGCTCTATGAGATTATGTATAGACTATAGAGCACTTAATAAGGTAACTATCAAAAATAGATTTCCAATGCCTAGGTTTGAAGATCTATTTGATCAGTTACATCAAGCTAGGTATTTTACCAAGCTTGAACTTAGATCAGGATACCATTAGATCAGGATTAGGGAAGAGGATGTCCCTAAGACTGCATTTAGGACTAGATATGGGCACTATGAGTTTTTGGTGATGCCTTTTGGTCTCACCAATGCTCCTGCCACTTTCATGAAACTCATGAATAGTGTTTTACGACCTTATCTAGGACACTTTGTAGTAGACTTTTTGGATGACATTCTGATCTATAGTGCATCAGAAGAGGAGCACTTGGAACACTTGAGAAAAGTATTTCAAGTGCTAAGGGAAAATTCGCTCTTTGCTAAGGAGTCGAAGTGTGAATTTTTCAAGACAGAGGTTAGATACCTTGGACATATAGTCTCCCAGGATGGAATCCAGATGGATCCTGAAAAAGTAAGGGCTATTATGGAATGGCCACATCCACAGAACCTGGAAGAGCTGCAGATCTTCCTAGGTTTATCAGGTTTCTATCAAAGATTCATTAAGAACTATGGCAAAATTGGTGTCCCGACGACGGAACAACTTAAAGGGAAAGGGAAATCCTTTCATTGGGGAGACGATCAGAAGCAAAGTATGGAAAAGTTGAAAGTAGCAATTGCTACAACTCCACTTTTACACATAACAGATCCCAACAAACCATTTGTGGTTGAGACTGACACGAGTGATTTTGTTATAGGAGCAGTTTTAGTACAGGATGGTCAACCAATAGCTTTTGAAAGCAAGAAACTAGAACCGGATCAAAAGAATTACTCCGTCTATGAGAAAGGTAAGATATGTGTCCCTAGAGATCTTGAGATGAGACGGCATATTTTATATGAGTGTCATGACACACCTAGTGCGGGACACCCAAGAGTTAACAAGACTTATGATCTTGTTAAGAGACAGTTTTATTGGCCTGGACTTCATAAGGACGTCCTAGAGTATGTGCTCAAGTGCAACAAATGCCAGGTCAACAAAGCTGAGAGGTTGAAGATTGGAGGACTACTCCACCCATTGGATATTCCTAATGGGAAGTGGGAGAGTATCTCCATGGACTTTATAGTCGGTTTACCTAAGACACAGAGAGGACATGACTCAGTCTGGGTAATTGTGGATAGGTTAACCAAAATGGCTAGGTTTATTCCGACACGTACTACAGTGAAGACACCAGAGTTGGCTAGACCTTTTGTGGAGAACCTATACCGGTTATATGGTCTTCCTTAGACATAGTTTCCGATTGGGATAGGAAGTTTACTAGCCACTTTTGGAGAGCGGTCTTCAAAAGGTTGGATACAAAGCTTAGCATGAGTATGGCAGAGCATCCACAGTCGGATGGGCAAATAGAGAGGGTTAACCAAATCCTAGAGGATATGGTTCGAGCATATGTAAATGAAAGGAAAACTAATTGGGAAGAGTACTTACCTATAGTAGAGTTTGCATATAATAGTGCCAAGCACTCTTCCACTGGGCATAGTCCATTTATGCTTATGTATGGGTTTCAGCCAAGAGCTCCTTATGTAGTAGGCTTGTAGAATGAGAAAGTTCAAGCTGCAAAGGACTTCTTGGAAGAGATGAACGATATGCTTAGGCTTGCTAAGGACAGCATTAGGAGAGCTCAGGATAGAGCTAGAGCCTATGCTGACCCTGAAAGGAGAGATATCAACTTTGAGGTAGGAGAGCAAGTCTACCGTAGAGTTCCATCTAGATCTGAAACCATGAAGACGCGGACCTTGTCCAAAATTATCTCCTAGGTATTGTGGACCTTTCCAAATACTTAAGAGAATAGGAAAAATGGCTTACCACCTCCAACTTCCAGAGAATAGTCAAATCCATCCAGTTTTTCATGTTAGCCGGCTTAAGAAAAGGCTGGGTGAATCTGACAACCTCATTCCAGATAGTGAGGTAGTAGAGCCTATCTCTGTTCAATCTATTCCACATGAGCCTGAGAGCATACTACCCACTCGAGAGAAACGGACGAGGAGTCACTTGTATAAAGAGTGTCTAGTAAAGTGGAAAGATAGTTCAGAAGATAGTGCCACATGGGAGCGGGTTAGCACCCTTCAGAGACGGTTTCCCAGTTTTAGTTTACCTTCCCAAGAGTCTTCTTAAGGGGAAGGATATGGGGAAACAAGATGGAGATAGGACCATGTATTTTTATGCATGGGGATATAGTGGGAGTACTACCCTCTTGATTTTAGACCTTCCAATACCATTTTTTAGGACAAAATGGAGTTAAGGGGAAGGAAATGTTATGAAGGGAGTCCCTCTAGTAGAGAGGGTGTGAACCATCTCTTGGGCTCTATTAGAAGGATACACATGAGTGCCATGTGGCACTCATGTGAGATGCCACAATTACTACTCCAATTAAGGAGTCATAGGTCAAGAGGGGGGTACGCGGCTGGGCGGATAAGAAACATCTCGGTCTCCGTGCGCGCATCGAGCTTCAGATGGGTTTGAGCAGGTACTGAAGTACTGAAGACTACACAAAATGGAGAGCATCATTGAGAGGTATTAAGGCGGCGTCGGGACATAAAAACAGCCTTCTTGAATGGTGATTTGCAAGAAGAGGTTTATGTGAAGCAACCTCCTGGATTTGCTATGAAAGGGAAAGAGCATATGGTTTGTCGCTTGCATAAAGCCTTGTATGGTCTCAAGCAAGCTCCACGTGCATGGTATGACAAAATCCATAAGCACTTGATTGCTCTTGGCTTCACATGTAGTCTGATTGAAAGCACACTCTATGTGTGCAAAAATGGGGCTGATCTTACACTGCTTGTTCTTTATGTCGATGACATACTCTTGAATGGGTCATGTGATGCAAAACTTGACATTCTTATGGCTGATTTGCAACATACTTTTGATGTCATTTATCTTGGCCTTTTGAGCTACTACCTTGGCATCCAGTTTGTATCCATTGAGGGGAGAATTGTTATGCATCAAGCAAAGTATGTTGAAAAACTACTTCAGTGTTTTGACTTTGAGGATTGCAAGCCATTTTCCACACCAGTTGAGACAGGATTCAGGTTCTCAGTTCAGGATTCCAATGATGCCTTTGACACTTCTCTTTATCAGAAAGCTGTGGGATGTCCTATATATGCATGCAACACAAGGTAGGATATACAGTATGCAGTTTCCCAGTTGAATCGATTCATGTATAGCCCTGGCACTAAGCATTGGCAAGCAGTAAAACGTGTGTTTAGATATTTGAGCTTAGGTCTCTTTTATGGCAGAGATGTTCAGCCATGCTTGCATGCTTTTACAGATAGTGATTGGGCAGGTTGTTATGATACTCGCATGTCCACTAGTGGTAATTGCTTTTTCCTTGGAGACTCATGCATATCTTGGTTGAGTAAAAAGCAACCTACAGTGGCAACATTGAGTTGTGAAGCTGAGTACAAGGTAGTTTTCATAGCTACAGTGGAGTGTATATGGCTGAGATGCCTATTGATGGATCTTTACATGGAGATTGATGCTGCTACGCATATTCTCATAGATAGTTAGAGTGCTTTGGTTGTTGCACGGAACCCAGTGTTTCATGCACGGACCAAACATATTGAGGTGCATTATCACTATGTGAGAGCATGCCTTCATGCAGGAGATATACCACATACTTGATACTCTCATATGTGGTGGTACTTTCTACTTAGGGATATTATTCATCTCTTACTTCAGTTCAGTTCATCGTCAATAGAGAGAGCTACTCCAACCATGGTTTTCTTTGTGTTTCTTGTTGCATTTGTACTCCTTGTGTGTGCTTCTTCTATGTCTCTCGCACTTCTACACACTCCCAATAGATCCTTCATGAAAAGGTCCACAATGTTCTTCTGCGTGGTCACATATGCCAACTGATATCTCCAGTAGAGAACATCTCCTTGACATAATGATAATGCACCTCAATGTGCTTAGTGTGACTCGTGAGCATGGAACACAGGGTTCCTCACAATTGCGAATGTGCTTTGACTATCAGTAAAAATGCTGGTGGCAAAAGACTAACCAACACCCAAATTAGCCATAAGGCATCTCAACCACACACACTCAACAGTCGCTATGAAAGCTTCCCTATACTCAGCTTCACAACTAGAAGTGGCCAGAGTAGGATTCTTCTTGCTCAACCAAGATATACATGAGCTACCAAGCATGAAGCAAAAGCCACTAGTGGCCACATGAGTGTCATAGCAAGCAGCCGAGTCTGAGTCAGAAAAAGCACGTAAATATGGTGGTAGTGATCCCCCCTTGGTATAAAACAATCCAAGTAGCCAGTTACTACTCAAGTAGCGAAAGATGCACTTAATTGCCTGCCAATGCTTAACACCTGGGCAATGCATAAACCTACTCATCTATGAGATAGAAAACTAAATATCTGGTTGAGTAATGCATAAGTAAATCAAGCATCCAAGAGCCTGCTAATAGAGAATTGCATCAAATGCATCTGTAGCATCATGAAGACTCAATCGTAAACCTGTCTCCTTAGGAATGGCAATCGGTTTGCAGTCCAAGGCCAAAATGGTGCAATAATGTGTCAATATATATTTTTTGACACAAATCTATTCCGCCATCAACTTGCATAAACTGAATGCCCTAAAAAATGATACAAATGCCCTAAATCAAACATCCCAAATGAGGCATGCAAATGAGCCTTAAAATCAGCAAGATGCTTCTCATGAGGACCAATGAGCAGCATGTCATCAACATACACATCAATGATCAGAAGCACGCTTAACATATAAGGTTCTCTCAATTGCATTGTTCTTAAAACCATGTGCAATGAGATAGGCATGCAGCTTTTCATACCAAGCACGTGGTGATTGCTTCAAACCATATAGTAACTTATTCAACCTGCACACCTCGTTTTCATGCCCTTTCTGCAAAAGCCATGGGGATGAAAAACGGATACTTCTTCATGTAAGTCACCACTCAAAAATGCAATTTTAATATTCAACTGATGTACATTCCAACCATGATGAGCTGCAAGTGCATAGATGCTAGGAACAGTAGTCATTTGACATGTAGGAGCAAAGGTGTCATCAAAATCAATGCCTCTTTCCTATGCATAACCCTTTGCAAGAAGCCTAGCCTTATACCTGTCAATTGTTCCATCAG
>CM035426.1:108651400-108693900 GCA_020310875.1 Ceratopteris richardii | reverse complement strand
AGTAATTTCACCATCATGAAACAACATACTTACTAGTCGTGGCGTGTCTATGATACAACATACTCACTAGCCGTGTCATACTTTGAAGGCCAGTTTTGATGCAACTTGCTACAATAGTTGGCCTCCAGAGTTTCTGTGCACCTGCCTTAAACAGGAGCGTTAGCGATGGTTGTCATGAAACGGGGCTTCGGGACAACCATAGTGGGCACAGCTTTGTGGAGGTTCAGGCCGTTGCTCTCGTCCATGTTCAAAGTCTCTGGAGTCTGCCCCTCAGGAAGCTGTCAGTCGAAGTGATGAATGAGATTGGCAAGAGTGAGACCAACCATGGAGACAGCCAGAGGGAGTCCCATACAGGGCCTCTTGAGGCGGAGGTCCAGAGTTCAAGTCCCAGGCTGGACATGTTATGGCTTAGGCCAGTTAAACCCAGTTGTAACCATGTCTCATTCAGTTGTAACCTTGTCTAACCCCTGCTTTGTGGGATACGGGGGGTCCCGCGGGTACTATGCCCATTCACTTGTACAGTTGCAATTTCAAAGTTAAAGTCCGGGGGAATAGGCTTCGGCTGAACCTCCATTTAAAAAAAAAAACCATGGAGACAGCCAGAGGGAGCCCCATACATATCCTTCTTCCAGAGCCGAACGGAAGCAGCTCGAAGTGCTGGCCCCTCAGCTCCACATCCTTCCCTTCGAACCTCTCCGGCAGGAACTGCAGCGCGTTCGGCCACACGCTTTCATCTCTGCTGATCCCCCACACATTAACGAACGCGAGCGTCTGTGGTGGAATGATATATCCCCCGATCTCACACTCCTGCGTCGAAATCCGTGGCACCAACATAGGCACTGCGGGATGCAGTCGGGCGACTTCCTTCACCACAGACTTAAGAAAGTCTACATTGGCTATATCTTCCTCGCGTATGAGGTCGTTTCCTTTCTTCGGCAAAGCTTCCTCTATCTCCTTACGAAGTCGTTGCAGGCATCGTGGATGCTTCAGAAGCTCCGCCAAACCCCATTCGATCGTCAATGCCGTTGTGATGATTCCACCGCCAAGAATTTCCTGCAAAAGTGGTGCAGAATTAGAAGGTATATTTATGGGTAATCATTAATATCATGGTTACGACAAAGATCAAAGCTTTCAATAGACTTTGCTCAAATCTACCCTCCTTCGGTTTCTGTAATAAAGATTACAGACTGAAAAAGAAATGGATCGTCGAGCAAGGTCACAAGTTCGTCAACATCCTTTTTAATATCTGTTTTGTATATCTCCTGTTTGTAATCAGCTCCAAGCACTTCTGTCAGACAAAGGGAAACAAAGACGTTTAACAGGCGTTTTAATAAGCAGAAGGAAGAATCACCAGCAAAATAGCTTTCATCTCCTCCACAGAGCATCCTCGACAGCCGCAGAACCCGCACATCCGTTTTGATTAGCTTCTTTTGACAGCAGAACCTCCAGAAGGTCGTCAAAGGAGGAGGAAGAAGAATTTAGCATGGCTTGCTTTCGTTTCACAATCAAAGCAGAAAGGATGGAGTCCATACGCCGATGGATTCTACGGACACGGATCTTTTTCCAAACATCCAGGAAAGAAAGTGCTGGGATGAAGTCTCCGATGAGCGGAGAACTGAATTCGTGTTCAACTTCCTTGATCATTTCCAACAGACCTTCAATACCAGGAACGAATCTGGCTTCTGAGTTGATCATGCGCAAAGTTAGACGAGCAGTCATCAGCTGAACGTACCTGCCTAGCTCTACAGACTTTCTACCCCCTTGTGATTCCTCATAGATCTCGCGGAGAAGAAAGCTCACCTCCTCACTTCGAATATGCTCAAGTTGCTGCATCCGCCTCGGTGTGACGAGTGCAATAGTACAGATCTTCCGATTCCTTCTCCACGCCGGACATAGTGAGGTGAACACGACACTGGTGTCACGGCCGTACAGGAATTGCTCGTTAACTTGAAAGTAAGGTCTGTTGGCGAAAATCTTATCATGGGTGAACAGCACCTCCTTCGCTGTCGCTGGAGTGCAAACGGCAATCGCGCGGAGCTTTCCGAGCTGGAGGCCGACGACGGGACCATATTTGCCAGACAAATCCCTGATGATTTGATGTGGTCGTTTGGCTAGGAGATGCAGATGGCCGATGATTGGCCATGCCCGAGGGCCCGATGGGAAGGGTTTCTTCCCGCCTACCTGTGGTGCATCACGAATATGGAGGGAAAGATCGTTCAGAATCCATCCGAGAATGCCCAATCTGCTGCAAATCGCAGCTATGGAGAGGAGTGCGATTGCCAACATCAGCAACATGGTCGAAATAGAATCTAGGCTCTTACCTTCTATCGACTGGCTGCTGTTCTTCTCTTCAGGGGACTCGTGTATCTCTCATACATACACATACGATACGGTAGCTCTCGTATGGAAACCATGAAAGCTGACTTTTGTTGTACATGGTACGTTTCTGCGGGCACCCAATTGAATAGACGTTTCTGCAGATCTCAAACGGATGGATGGAATGCCAACAAAGGTAAACCTGCAATGCCAACAAGGGCTTCTGAAAATTAGGGGAAGACTAAAACTTGAGGAAGAGGTTCAAAGGAAAAATCTACAAATATTCTTCAAAGATTGGTGGGCGGGGAAGGCTGACAAACCTTCGAAAGAGATGTGTAACATCCTTAAAAGAAAACAAGCTAGGGAAGCCATCCCCTTCTTGGTCGACAACAATGGGATCGAATGCAGCACGGAAGTTGAGAATAGATCTATCATCGTCGAGCACTTCACCCATCTTCTCGGGGTCTCGACTCCTCTTTCCCCGCACAGATGTGATTGCATGGTAGCCATCTCAAGGGTTGCTCAACCTAGAATCCCTCCGAACATGATTTCTCTACTGGATGCTAATAGTTCAGAGAACGAAATTATCGAGGTTATTGATTCTCTCCCCAATGGGAAGAGCCCGGGCCCTGATGGACTCACCAATGAGTTTTTCAAGTCCTTTAAGCACGTGGTGGCCACCCCGCTGTGTCTTGTGTGGCAAGAGGCTCTCTCCTTCAGTGCCCTCCCTGCGTGTCTTAATAATGGTGTCATCAAATTAATTCACAAAAGGGGAGATAAGAACAAAATTGAAAACTAGCGGCCGATTACCATGCTCCAAACTGGATACAAGATAATCACCAAAGTAATCGCTAACAGAATCTCGTGTCATTTGAAGTCATGGCTTTCTGAGGACCAGAAAGGTTTTATCAAAGGTAGATCTATACTTGAAGCAACTGTCGATATTTGGGAAGGCCTTGCATTTGCTGAGGATTCTGCTCAAGAGCTGATATTCATTAAGATCGACTTCGACAAAGCATATGACAGATTAGAATGGGACTTTATTCTTCAATCTCTAAAAGATCTTGGATGCAGCCAAAAGTTCACGAAGATGGTTTCTACTCTACTCAGAAATGCCTCAACGAGAATAAACATCAACGGTAAGCTCTCTGAACCCATGCGTTTAAAAAGATCTATCAGGCAAGGTTGCCCATTGGATCCTTTGCTCTTCGCTATCACCTCGGATGGCCTCAGTCGCCTTTTTAAGCATCACTTGGATGCTGGAAATCTCAAAGGTCTCTCCCTACCCCTTGGTCACGACCAGATGATTGCTAGACTCTTTGCCGATGACATGAATGCCTTTGTTCTTAACGATAAAGACTGCATTGAGGTGTTTTGGAACTCCCTCGACACCTTTTGTAAGGCGTCAGGTTCAAAAATCAACCATGCTAAAACTGCTTTCAAAGCAATCCATGGGCCTCCGCCCCAATTGTTGATAAATTAGGGATGTCAAGTTATCCCTAGCGGCCAAGTCTTTCGTCTCCTCGGCATTCTGATGGGCTTCAACATCTCGATGGACCAACGGTGGAACTGGATTCTATCCAAACTAAATAGCAAACTAAATCATTGGAAAGGTATGCAAGCTAACTTGGCAGGGCGTGCAATGGTTGTCAACACATTTATGCTTTCTACGATTATTTACTATATCTCGTGTTGGAGACCTAAGGAGAAAGAATTGTCCAAAGTGGAAAGGATCTACAGAAACTTCCTATGGACTGGGACCCCAATAGGAGGGGGATTCCCAAAATCAAATGGGAAACTTGTATTAGCTCAAAAGACTCGGGGGGCTTGGGTATTTTGGATATCACTAGGTTAGCTGACAAGCTGGTGGCAAAGTGGTTTATCAAGGCTTGGTGCAATAGAGAGTCCTCCTGGGCTAAATTGATCTTCAGAAATTCAAAGGACCTTACCTTAGTTGGTCTTCCCGACTGGAAGGACATTGGGATCCTCACGCTTTTGTTCTCCCCCCATCCGGTGTCCCCTAAAGGCTCTAGCCTCGTGTGCTCCTTATGGAAGAGTTGGAACAAAGCCAAACAATTCATTAGAGTCAGTGATGAGTGGAAGTGGGCTGCGGGGATAAGACAAAATGACTCTATCTGGTTCCCAATCAACGGCTTAAGGGAGGTGGAGTCTTGGAACCTCCAGACGACTAAGCGACTCTGGAACAAGGGATACAAATAGTGGAAACAACTCTGGAAACAAGAGACCGACGAGTGGATTAGGTTTGAAGACTTAGACCCAAGACATAGAATTTCTCTCGAAGAATGGACTCTTCTTCAAAACAGGTGTTCAGTGTGGGACCACTCAACTGCCCGCCTTCTCTGTGGACAGAATCTTCCTTGCCTCGACGGCCTCAAATGGAGCAATGGTAAGAAACTATCCAGAATTCCCAACTTCAAAGAGAACTTAGATGTTCATCACACTCTTAACAAGGTGTGGTGTCTTTCTTGGACCAAACTTCGATGGGAACTTAAGTTCATGTTGATTTGGCACCCCCTTATTGAGATCAAGAAATCCGTTCTCATGTGGCAAATCTTGCATAAACGTATCTGGTACAACGCAAGGGCCAACAAAATCTATGGTGTGCCTCCATGGTGCAAGCGGTGCCATCGATGCATCAAAGATGTTGTTCACCTCTTCTTCGATTGCCCTAAGTCTCGTGTTATCTGGCATCACGTGACACGGATTCTGCGTCTCTCGAACCAAATCAATTGGCAACAGGCACTGTTGGATGAGGCGATTGGCTGCTCTTCTAGGCTGTGGAATGCCATCAGAGGCGAGACTCTTTGGAAAATTTGGAGGGAGAGATGTGTTGTCAACTTTGGCCAAACCCCAAAGGAATGGTCGATTGAGAAATCCTTGTTTCTTCTAGGTAAAAGAATCTCCGGAGACAAGAGATCTCCTCCATTTAGACACTATTTATCTCCTCGTAGATAACAAGCTGAAACCCAAATGGGTCCCCCATGAAGGAGATGATAGTTTTGTTCGCCTCATTTGTAACGCCCTCTAGCTTACCGAACTCGTCCCTTGCTTTGTGGGATTTGGGGGATCCCATGGGCACTAGTCCCATTCACCTATAACTTTTCTTCATAATTTTAATTAAAGTCTGGGAGATTAGGCCATGGCCGAACTTCCTTTTATAAAAAAAACGGATGGATGGAGATTATGGAAGCTCGCAGAGGACGAGATCTCACTATCGCCTGCAAACTTCAATGCTCGCAGCTCTGCAGTGTGTTGTATGTAGACTCTGTCGCTTGATGAACAAAGGTCATACCCTCGAGGAATGGACTTTTCTTCACGGCAGGTGTTTGGTGTCGGACCGCTCAACTACCTGCCTCCTCTGCGGTCAGGATCTTCCTTGCCTGGAGGGCCTCAAATGCAGCAATGGTAAGAAAATTTCCAGAATCCCCAGCTTCAAAGAGATCTTAGATGTTCATCACACCCTTAACAAGAGGTGGTGCCTTTCTTGGACCAAACTCCGATGGGAACTAAAGTTCATGTCTATTTGGCACCCCCTAATTGAGATCAAAAAGTCCGTTCTCATGTGGCAGATCTTGCATAAGGGAATCTGGTCCAATGCAAGGGCTAACAAAATCTGTGGTATGCCACTATGGTGCAAGCATTGCCACCGATGCATCGAAGATTTAGCTCACCTGTTCTTCGATTGCCCCAAGTCCCGTGTTATCTAGCGTCACGTGACACGGATATTGAGACTCATGAACCAATTCAATTGGCAACAGGTGCTGTTGGGTGAGGCGGTCGGCTGCTCATCGAGGCTGTGGAATGTTATCAGGGCTGAGACTCTTTGGAAGATTTGGCGAGAGCGATGTGCTGTCAATTTTGGCCAAACTCCTAAGGAATGGTCGATCAAGAAATCCCTGTTTCTTCTAGGTAAAAGAATCTCCCGAGGTAAGAGATCTCCACCATTTAGACATCACTGTATTTATCTCCTCGAAAACAACAAGCTGAAACCCAAATGGGTCCCACATGAGGGTGATGATAGATTTATCCGCCTCAGTTGTAATGCCCTCTAACTTTCCTTACTCCTCCCCTCCATTGTGGAATTTGGAAGGTCCCATGGGCACTAGTCCCTTGCATTGTTGGGATTTGGAAGGTCCCATGGACACTAGTCCCTTTCACTTGTAACTTTTCTTTATTTTAATTAAAGTCCGGGAAAATAGGCTAAGCCGAACTAAAAGAAAACAGAGGTCATACCAAACGGAGACATCTGTAATGTCTGCCACTTGCTCCATGCGGCAAAGAGTCAAGCGCACACAGATTCCATGTGAGCAGCGATGAGGAGTTGAGCAGATGACGTGCTGCAGAAGTTTTTTCGTACCATTACCGCGTGAAGTTCTTCGTCTTTCTGTCTCGTGAATAGGTTAGATGTGACAGCTCCCAATTTACCACGAGAAGTTCTTCGTCTTTCCGTCTCGAGAATAGGTTAGATGCGACAGCTCCCCCTCATGCACGAGCTCTATCGAAAACTTGCTTTTCTCTCCCCCGAGTCCCCCCTCCCCTCCTCCTCCCCTCTCTCTCTCTCTCTCTCTCTCTCACGAGGATAGCCCCTACGAGCTCCATTGTGCTAATCTCTCCCACTCTCTCGTCTCCTCCACTCTCACGCAGGATTCAGGAGCTCCAAGGGATCGGTCGACGGTCGATCTGCGAATTTCTTCCTTTTGCTTAATAAATTAAACTTCGATGCAACTTACCAGCGCTTTTGGTTGACCTTTCAAGTTTCACCTCATGGCTGCTATCATCTATGGGGTTTCAAACCTTGTGCACTCCAACCACATATTAATCATCGTCTTGATAGTGACCTGTTAAAACTAGTCCGCTTTTGGTTGACCTTTCACCTCATGGGCAATGGCTGGAGTGGGGTTTCAAACCTTGTGCACTGCAACCACATATTCGTCATCATCTTGATAGTGACCTGTTAAAAGGCTAGTCCTTTTGGGGGTTTGTTGGACATCCATGTTATCCTATTTCAAACCAATTTTCTCACACTTGGGCTTAGGGTCATTTTTTTCTAGGGTCTACCTTAGTGAGCCTTTGGGTTTTGTACCTTAAGAGTTGGTAGGCATCTAAGTCTTGCTTTGTGAGATTCGAGGGTCCCATGGATACTATGCCCCATGTTTCCTTGTACTTTCAATTAATTCAAGCTTATCCAAAAGAGTACATATCAATGGTGGAAGTTTCTTTTGAAAGTAAAGTTCCACAAGGATAAAGCTCTTGAAGGCTATGCCTGAGTTAAGGAGGAAAATCATGAAGACTATACCATAAGAAAATAGAATGATCTAGACAATGAGATCTCCATTATTGGGTCCACTATTCTAGATTCTTATGCCAAGAAGGCTGACAATCCAAAGGGTAAGAAGCCACTAGAATCCCTTTGGAAGAGCCCCATCAAAAGAAAATTCCTCTCACATAGTACTAAAGAATAGGTAAAAAATAGAAAAGATAGATACAAAAACAAAACCCAAAAAGAACAACCTAATCGAAAATGATCATCCTTGCATTCAATGTCTCAGGCTAATGGACCCCTCAAGAATGGTCATTATTGTTCAATGGCTATACGAAAAGAACATTAACCTAGATGTATGTCTTCAAGAAGTTAATATTAATGGTGATGGACTCATGAAAAGATTGTAGACTGCATCCCCTCAGTACACTTGGATCTCAGCAAACTAGCCTTGAGGTTGTGATGGTGCCATGTTGGGATTCAAGACCCATTGGTCCTCTTCCCTTTTCAGCTCTTTCATGGATCACAATCAAGCTATGGCATCTTTCACTAGGTCAGATCCCTTTTTCATCACTTCAATTTATGCATTGAACCAAGATTTGGAGAGTTTTGACATGTGGCTTCTCTTTACTCCTTGTCCTCACATATCATCCTCTGTGGTGACCATAACATGATGAAAGTGCTTTCTTATAGGTGGGAAAAAAAAGTGAACATTATTAAAAGGATTGAAAGAGATACTAGATGGGATCTTCTCAAGCTTCACCAAGATGTAGTAGAAGTGAAGAAGTCTCGATTTTCTTGGTCAAATCTACAATTTTGAGTTGAGTTTCACAAGGATAGACTTGAAATGTGATACATTTCATAGAGCATCATCCATCACTTGGATCTCCCCTCCCTCTCCCAAAGCATGGTCATTATTGTGTCCGACACTTCTCTATTGTTATCTCATTTAAATCCTTCATTAAGGATAGGATAGCTCCATGGTTTCATGCTAATCCTATGTCCTCAATCCCCTAGGTTTGACATGAAATAGCACTCATGTCGAGACAAGCCTTCTCTGATCACTCCTCTTCTTCTAAAAAACAAATTAATGTGATCAATTCATGCTAATCATGTGTCGTCAATCCCCTAGGTTTGACATGAAATAGCACTCATGTCAAGACAAGCCTTCTTTGATTACTCCTCTTCTTCTAAGAGACATATTAAAATCACATGACTTGCCATGCATAATGGTTTAGTAGTTCACAAAAATTTATACCTTCTTGATTATAATACATCACATTCTATTGAGCATATATGTAGCACTACTCATGGAGGTAAAACATCTTGTAAATGTATCGCATGTTCCTAACATAACAAAGAACCTAGTTTCTATTGGAAAAATGGTTCAAACATAGATACTGACCCTAGTCTAAGAATATGAACTATCAAGTCACAATGTGACAGTGTTCAAACATAGATACTGACCCTAGTCTAAGAAAAACTTTGATGATTGGAGATTTAGAATGATGAATTGCCTTATGTGAAAGGACTACTAGAAGTACATAGAAGGAGACAATGAAAACCCCCTGCAATTACTAGATATCAACATCCAAAATACCATGACTAGCCACATATAGGATGAAAAAACTCCAAAACATTTTTCGAACAGTTCATTCACAATGTAAATACCAATACAAATAATATTACCACTCAAGAATGAGCTAGATAGAGTGGAGAAAAAGAGCATCTTAGTAAGTGACTACACCTGAAAAATCAAAATCATATGTGAGTCACTTACATCTATTTGAATCAATTTAGATGATGATGATAAGGTTGAAGTGCACCTTTGTGGTTTAGAATCTACATATAGGAAGTTGACAAGCTCTATTTAGATCAAAGAGAATATTCCAAATTTCCAGTCTTGTTCAATGTTAATACGTGAAGAAAAGATCCTTGGTCAATGGTGAATACTCAAACTCCGAAGGAAAAGCTAGTTCTAAGAAGTTATTCTACTATAGTAGAGAAAGATTCCAAGGCAAAGGCTTTGAAAGTAGAAAAGGAAGCAATAACCAAGACCAAGGTCAACAACAAACTAATGCATGAGGTAGATGATAGTTTCAAGGCAATGGGAACAAAAAGGGCCACATAAGTTTCTAAAGAAATGATTCAAGTAATGATACTAAAAGATGGAATTGTTGTAAACCTAAAAACTTTGAACATGATTGCATGTTGAATAATCTAAACAATGGAACGCAACAAAAAAAATATGCTTCCACAAGTGCAAATGATTCAGAGAAACTATTCATGATCCAATAACATATGATGAACACAATGTCTGTTGATGTTTCAAAATTGAATGGAAATATCTATGTTGAATCACGTGCTTAAAATCACATGACTTGCCATGCATAATGGTTTAGTAGTTCACAAAAATTTATACCTTCTTGATTATAATACATCACATTCTATTGAGCATATATGTAGCACTACTTATGGAGGTAAAACATCTTGTAAATGTATCGCATGTTCCTAACATAACAAAGAACCTAGTTTCTATTGGACAAATGGTTGACTAGGGATTGCACTTCATGTTTAATTCTTATGGTTTATATGTAGAAGAGTACAAGAAGAATGGAAAGTTAATTGCCAAAGGAAACAAAGTCAGTAGGATATTTACCTTGAATGTGAAAAATCCTAAAATGAATACGGCCATGTTTGCAAAAGATTTAGGTGTTGTTGCTGACATAGAGATATGGAAGAAACAAATTGGACATGCAAATTTGTAGAGGCTAAAGTTGATGCAGTCAGAGGATCTTCTCAATGGATTACCAAAATTCAAGGTTGTAGACATGTAGAAGGTATGCGAAGCATGTTAATTTTGTAAACAATCAAGAGCATCATTTCCACATGACAAGATGTTAGTGAGGATGGTATTATAGATAGTCCATACAAATGTTTGGGGTCTTGTAAAGGCCACATCTAGGGGAGGTGTTAGAGTTCAAGGTCTGTGGAAGCACGCGAACACCACAAGGAAGAAGAAGAAGCTTGCAACACAACACACAATACTGAATGTATTACCACTAGAATGTACAAAGATAAGTAACCCATTAGGGCAATAGGCATATATACAAGTCGAGGGGAAAAACCTCCTAAAGAGGAAAAAAAGTGCCCAGGCAGTCCTAGAGTATTCACACACATCACTATATCAAGAAATCCCCCTTGCGAGTGATGGAGTGAACAAGGAACTGGCACTCATGTATAAGGAAGTTCCAAGCTATATGGAATCAATCCACAAAATGAAGTAAGCCCAAAGCTTTGTGGAAAGCTTCAAATTTCTCCCTAAGCAGAGCCTGTTACACTTATGTGTTCCTCGAGTAGCTTTGATGTGAACCTTTTCCTTGTACATGGTCACTTTTTACTCTAATGCTGGGTAGAGTTTTTTCCCCATGTTACCACACACTTGATACTCTCATATGTGGTGGTACTTTGTACTTAAGGATATTATTCGGCTCTTACTTCAGTTCAGTTCATCGTCAATAGAGAGAGCTATTCCGACCATCGTCATCTCTATGTGTCTTTCTGCATTTGTACTCCTTGTGTGTGCTTCTTGTGTGTCTCTCGCACTTCTACACACACAATAGTGGTATCAGAGTAGGTTCAGCCCCTTTGTAAGTTTTGGTTTTTTGCGTCGCGGCGGACGTGCACTTTTAATAGTGCAAATCGACTTCGGAGCATAGAAGAGTCAATTTCAGCAGCCAAGAGTCATTTTCGGCAGGTGCGCTGGGGTTTTACCCCCATTTTGAAGCCATTTGTGCAGTTAGAACCACCATCAAAGTGACAATTTGTGAGCTGAAATTTCAGCACTTATTTCAACTTTTGTCGAAGTGAAAATTTTGTCACATTCTTGTTCCTTAGTGAAATGGCGGGTAGCAATGACTTGTTTGGCATGCTTCAAGCTGAAGATAAACTTGATGGGACCAACTATCCGATGTGGTCTTACATGATGAAGCATGTTCTTGTTGCTAAACAACTTTGGAACATAGTGGCAGATATAGATCAAAGACCCGCAGGTTCTTCTACTTCACAGTCTACTATCATAGATGAAGCTTCTTCTTTGAGTATAGTGGTTTCTCCTTCTCCACCTACACAAAAGCAGCTTAGATGGGATGGAAAAGATGCTCAAGCTCATGCTTTGATTGCACTTTCTGTGAAGCATCATATAGTTCCACACATTCGATCATGTTCTACATCACGACAGGCATGGGACACTCTTGATTCTTTGTGAGTCTGTGGATGTGTATGTGACACACATCAAGGACTTGAAAGAGCAATTGGCAAACATAGATGAGATTATTCTAGATGCATTACTCATTTTTACATTGTTGAAAGGATTATCGGAATCTTTTCAAAGCTTTGCTACTACATTTGGTTGCAAAAGCAAATCCTAATATGTATGCATTTGATGAGATTGTGTCTCTTCTTTTGCAAGAAGAGAAATCTAGAGTGAATAGGAGTGCTTTGATCAAGGGAACACAAGCACTTGCTATCTCACAAAAAGGGAAAAGCAAGTATGGTTTAGCTTTGGGTTCATCAAAACCAAAGCCTCAAGCTTTCTCTTCCACTCATTCCTCTAATGATGGTGATTTGCAAAAGAAGAGATGCAAATATTGTCGAAAGGCTAGTCATACTATTGATGAGTCTAGAAAGCTTGCTTAATGCAATGAAAAGAAGAAGGAATCCGGCATGTCTATTGCTAAAAATTCAGCAAATGTAAAGAATGATGAAGCTAACATGGCTCAAGATTTTTGGGCATGTGTTGTTACATGTCAATATGATGCTTCTTTGCATTCTAAATGTATGGTTGTGAGTGAGGCTGATTCAGATTGATTCTTTGATAGTGGTGCTTCAAAGCACATAACATCATGCAAAAGATTTTTTGCCCCTTTGAAAGATGCACCCAAAGGAGGACATGTGGTGTGTGCAAACAATGCCTCTTATCCTATAATTGGAGTAGGAGAAATTGAGCTTACGACTGCAAATGGAGGTATGATTCTCTAGAAAAATGCATTGTATGTGCCCGATATCAAGAAGAACTTAATTTCAGTTTCGTTGATTGCCAAAGCTGGACTTCATGTACACTTTGTTGACGATAAGTGTATGGTTCATGATTCAGCAATGGCGATGGTATCGTGATGTCCGGTACATTATGTTATGGTTTATATTGCATGGATACATACAAGAGGGCTACCTCGAATGCCTTGGTTGCTCATACTTCTTCCATGACTAAAATGGAGCTTTGGCATGCTCGTTTTGGTCACTTTGAACTTCAATAGTTTTCTTTACTTGCAAAAGAAGGACATGATTATTGGTTTGCCTACACTTGAGTCCATTGAAAAGCATGCATGTGAAGGTTGCATACTTGGAAAAATGCATCGTGCTTCTTTTCCAAAAGATAGTCATACACACACTACAAGAAAATTGCAACTTGTTCATAGTGATGTATGTGGTTCCGTCAAGACTCCATCTTTTGGGAAGCATGTATATTTTGTTACCTTCATTGATGATGCTACTCGCCATACATGGGTGTATCCTATGAAAGCAAAGAATGAGGTATTTTCTTTCTTCAAAGCATTTTTAGCTATGGCTGAAAATTTTTCCTCACAAAAGCTTTTGACTCTATGCATGGATCATGGTGGTGAATACATGTCACATGAGCTTAATGCTTTTCTTCATGAAAGAGGTATTTCACACCAATGTACGGTGCCATATACACCTCATCAAAATTGTGCTACCAAGCGTAAAAATAGAACTCTACTTGAAATGGCACGATGTATGGTTAAAGGAAAGCATCTTCCTGATAAGTTTTGGATGGAAGCGGTAATGTGTGCAAACTATGTGTTGAATCGCTGCCCTACAAAAGCATTGAGAGTCATTACTCCTTATGAGGCTTGGAATGGTCATAAGCCTATGGTTAGTCATATGCATGTGTTTGGTTGTTTACTAGCTTCATCCTCGTCGACTGCTGAAGCTTATGGACAAGATTTTTCGAGAGGACAAGAGCAAGTAAGCTAAAATTTGAAATTTTCCTTGATTTTACAGGAGCAAAAGAGACCTTTTGGATCAAAGTTTTGCAAAAACTATCATGTATATATGTAATATGGGTTGTGGAGATGGGCTATGGGCTTTGGGGTGATTCAGAAAAGCTTTAGTCTCTTAGTTTTGAGCTTTTCAAAGTCATCCATCCATGAAGATGAGGTTTTTCACTTTCCATCGGTGACATACCCAACTTCCCCGCTCCATAACTTCTTCATATCATATCAGATTCCAAAAATCTTGGTCACATTTCGAAGCTACACTCCTAAGCTTTGTTTAGAAACCATCGATGTTGGATTTGGATGAGATTTGCCCCACCAAAATCTCTCTGCAGCACTTCAGCAAGAACTAGGCGGCCACTCCCAGGCCTAGTTTTTCATCATCCGGACTCCAAATCCACCTTTTTCACTTGGGATAGTCTCAAATTCTTGAAGTACAGGTGCTGGACAGCAATTTGTGGACTGGCGAGGATTGTTACATCTTTGAAATTGCTCAGTTTCACTCAATTTGCCCGATTGGGGCTTTTCCCACGTGTTTTTGGCATTGTTTTGGATGGTTTATGGTGTTTAGAACCTCCCCGGACCAAGCGGATATTTCCAATTTTCTTTTGGGCTTGGAGAGGATTTAAAATCAGCAGCTTGAAGCATCAAGGACCACTTGGATTTCACTTTCGCAGCTCTACTTTGTAACAGGGAAGTGCTCTTGTGATATATTTCTCTTCTTCTTGCATATTTGAACTTTACTTCCAGTCATTTTCATACACTCTAGTTAGCAAATGGGGGAAGGGAACTTAAACATGGAAACTAACGGCAAACAAGTAGTTGAAACCACTTCCCCACCTAAAGACCAACTAGAGGATCATGATGCTAGAATGGAAGAAGTAGAATTAGGGCAAGAAATAGAAGAGAACTTAGAAGAGAAAGAGCCTTCCAGGAAGAATATACTTATGAAGAGCTTATAGATGAATTTGTCACTTGTGACCAATTCATAGACTTGAAAGAGCAAACCCTTCAATTAGAGAAAGATTTGGGTAGCATCACATCTATACAACAGCTTAAGTCTCAAATGATCTCACTTCAGACTAGTGTCACCTCTTTCCTAGCTAGGAAGGAAAGAGAGACCCCTCCTATTCCTCTAGAGATTACTAGGAAAGAGACTTAACGGGGGATGAGCGAGACAGGAACAAGGATGCAATCTACACTTTTTTACAAAAGTGGCATGATTTGCATCAATTGAAGGGCACCCCACGTGAGTATCGGGTGCTAGAAGCGAGTCTCTTCCTCGACCCGCGTGCTTATAAGTGGTGGATGAGTCTTAAGGAAGCGAGCTCTATCCCTACTGACTGGACTCAGTTTGAGACTCTTTTTCTAAAAGAGTTTCTTCCTGAGAATGAGTAGGAGAGGAATTGGGATGAGTGGGATAGGATTACACAGAGAGGTAGGCCTCTTTCAGTCTACCTATCCCACTATAGAGAGATAATTTTGAAACTTAAGGGCCTAGATGATTTTCAGAAGACCAGAGGGTTTGTTAGGGGCTTAGACAAAGCCATAAAGAGGGAAGTCAGAAGGAATGTGCCTAAGACGTTTGAGGAGGCGATCAAGTATGCACAGATATATGAGGACCATAACCGTCCTCAGTATACTCCTATGGAGATGGATCAGCCCCTCAAGCCTCTTAGTACAACTAAATTCAAGAAGAAGTTGCCTTGTGGGAAAAACAAAGCTTTTATTAAAAAACAAAGATCACAAGGGCCTAGACTATCCACAAACCAGTTTGAGAAGGCCAAAAGAGAGAACATGTGTTTTAGGTGCCTATCCCCTAGCCATTCACAGTGGAACTATCCACTCAAGAAGGGGGAAGAAAAGAAGAAGGGACCAGAGTCTAGTACAACCCCTGAAAAGGGCAAAAAGGCGGTCCACCTAGTGCAGACCCTTCCTATTCATGACAGCTCTAGCTGCAAGGGAGTAGAGGTGATGCACGAGGATTTAGAGCACACCTGTTGTTTGACTCAGTCATTGTGGTCATCGCAGTTTGGACCACATGACTTAGTTAAGCTACATGGTAGTGTATATGGGACCAGGGTGCGGGTCATGATAGATGACTCTGCCACTCATAATTTTATTAATTATACTTTGGTCACAAAATTAAAGATTCCCCAGCAGCCTAGTGCACATAAATACATTGTATCTATGATGCAAGGGCAAGATAAAAGAATATGGGATACTATGGTATCCAATTTGGAAGTCAAGATGCAGGACTATACAGATTTTATGGACTTCCAAATTATGAACATGGAAAGGATAGATCTAGTTTTAGGAAGAGAGTGGCTATGGGGGTTGGGAGATACACTTAAATGTAGCTATCAAAACAAAACACTCGAATTTGAAAAGAATGGAAGTAAAGTTTGTATTCAGGGAGAGAGAGATGTACCTAGTGCACCTCTCATTTCATCACTAGAGTTGTATAGTCTTTGTTATTCTCAGCATGTACAGGACATGTTTTTATTGTATAGTCATGATATGGAGCATTGTACAGACAGCTCATCTGATGTATATTTTCATCCTATGAATATAAATATGAACAGGACTTTGTTAAACGTCGCTTGCCATCAGAAGCGCATTTAAACACCTATTCGGGTTCTTGGGAGTGGAAGGGGTCTGTTAAACAGAGGCCCTATGCTTGATTTTCCCCAAAATAACCACTTCATATACAACAATAGACTAATGTTCAAGAACTCTATCAAGAATCTGTTTATGCTTCACCATCTTACTATCTGTAATCGGACTCTTCCAAAACTTACCGAACACACTCCTGCTAATGTTCTCTTAGCGTACAGCGCAGGTCATATTTGTTGATATATTTAGGTAGTGATGTGTGTGAACACTCTAGGACCGCCGGGGCCCCTTTTTTCCCTCTTTAGGAGGTTTTTTTCCCCCGGCTTGTATATACGCCTATTGCCCTAATGGGCTACTTATCTTTGTACATTCTCTAGTAATACATTCAGTCTTGTGTGTTGTGCTCCAAGCTTCTTCCTCTTCCTTGTGCTGTTCGCGTGCTTCCGCAGACGTCTAACTCCAACAATTGGTATCAGAGCAGGTCGTTGATTCTTCTAGGGCGCCGTCGACACTCCTCCGTTTGCAGTCTCAGATTCGCACAAAATTTGGTGAGCATACTCAGGGTGTTTTCGAGATCAAAACAGCTTCGCTTTGTGGTGCCGAAATCGCGATCGGAGCTCGTTTTGGCCTCCGAACGCACTATCGCAGTGCTTGTGCAGGCTATTTTGCCCTTTTGTGCCAAAGGTATATACCAGTTTCTGTTCGCCAGTTTAAGCGTCTCAAAGTCTGCTACAGGTCTAGCAGAACTCCTCTGGGCAGTTCTGTTCAACTTTTTGAGATACAGTCAATTTTCTGCATCAAGGTATTTTAGTCACCGGCCATGGCTGAAAGCAGTGATTTATTCCGTATGTTGGCTGTTGAGGATAAGTTGGATGGTACCAACTACCCATTATGGGCTTATATGATGCGACATGTACTGGTTGCAAAAGGATTGTGGAACATTGTGCAGGGTGTTGAAAGACGTCGTGTTACACCTGTAACGACAGGTACTGCAAATACAGGTGTTGGAGCTGATGAAGATGGTGTCGAAGATGATATTCCGCAGATTCCTGTTCGTGCTGCTGTTTCTGTTGCACCTACTACAGAGCAGATTTGTTGGGATGGCAGAGATGCCCAGGCACATGCATTGATAGCTTTGTCTGTCAAACGTGCCATTATTCCTCACATTCGCTCTTGCAGAACAGCAAAGGATGCTTGGGATACACTTACCACTTTGTACCAGGCTAGGAATGAGGCTCGTGTTGCTTACCTCCGAAAACAGTTGGAGAGTGAGCACATGAATGAAGGTGATTCGATGGACAGTTTTCTTACAAAGATCAAAGACCTGAAGGAACAATTGATTTCTGCTGATGAGGTTATACCAGATAGCTCACTTGTGCAGACCGTTCTGAATGGCCTTCCTGATTCATATCAGAGT
The DNA here is from genome assembly GCA_020310875.1 of Ceratopteris richardii. Lineage (NCBI taxonomy): Eukaryota > Viridiplantae > Streptophyta > Polypodiopsida > Polypodiales > Pteridaceae > Ceratopteris > Ceratopteris richardii. Next base: position 108,676,196 of record CM035426.1, on the reverse strand, counting down.
TTTGCCTCTACTCTTCGATTGATGATGAAAGGCAATCCGAATGCCTTGTCATTTGAGGAATTAGTCTCTGTTCTGTTGCAGGAAGATCAGTCCAGGCAGAACAGGTCCATTATGCGTGTTGCAGATCAAGCTTTCCTGGCTAGTCAGAAGGGCAAAGGAAAATGGAGCTCTTCTACTAGTAAGCAGAAATCTACAAATGCTGCACAATCGAAGAACCAGGATAAAGATGAGAAGAAATCAGAAAAGCAAAAATTGTTCTGCAAGTACTGTAAAGGAAATGATCATATTATAAAGAACTGTCCAAAACTGGCTGCTAAAGAGGCAAAGAAGAAAGAGGCTGGAATGGTTGTTGCAGAGGCCTCTACACCAAAAACAGAGTCTGCAAACCTTGTGCAGGAAGAAGAATGGGCGTTTACTACTGTTTGCAGTTTTGACCCATCTTCTCATGATCAGTGCATGTCTGCAGTAGACTCAGATGTTTGGTACTTTGACAGTGGGGCAACCAAACATATTACCTCGCAGCGCAGTTTCTTCTCTTCACTCGAGCCTGCCCCTACAGGGAATACTGTCACATGCGCCAATAACTCCTCTTATCCTGTTATGGGAGTTGGTAAGATCATTCTGACTACTGCTGATGGTAGTTCTTTCACTTTGTCAGATGCTTTGTTTGTGCCAGGGATCAAAAAGAACCTGTTATCAGTTTCTGCATTAGCCAAGATTGGCTTGGTTGTGAAATTCGTTGATGACAGGTGTACAGTCCATGATCTCTCAAATGGCGATGTGATTATTGCTTCTAGCATTTTATGTCGTGGGCTGTATAAGCTCATAGACTATGAAAAATCTGTGATTGATTCGGCATGTGCAGTTCATGATTCTCAGGCTATGTCAGATGCAAAGCTTTGGCATGCACGCTTTGGTCATCTGAATTTTGCTAGTTTGTTACGCCTGCAAAAATCTGAAATGGTGTCCTCTTTGCCCAAACTTGAGGCACCTGGAAAACATGTTTGTGAAGGCTTTATTTTGGGCAAAATGCAGCGTTCTTCCTTTCCAAAAGATGGTTCAGTTCGGGCTATGCAGAAATTGCAGCTTGTACATAGTGATGTCTGTGGTCCTATGCAGACACCCTCTTTTGGAAATTACCTTTACTTCGTGACTTTCATTGATGATTTTTCCAGGCATGCATGGGTTTATCCACTCAAAGCAAAGTCCGAAGTGTTCATGTGCTTCAAACAGTTTTTGGTTTTGGCTGAAAATCTGTCAGCATGTAAAATGGGCACCCTCCGTTCTGATCGAGGGGGGGAATATATGTCTTCAGATTTTAATGCATTTCTGGCTGAACGTGGGATAAAACACCAGTGTACAGTGCCGTATACACCTCAACAGAATGGAGTTGCTGAACGAAAGAACAGGTCACTCATGGAGATGGCGAGGTGCATGGTCAAAAGTCAGGCTTTGCCACATAGTTTCTGGCTTGAGGCTGTCATGTGTGCAGCATATGTACTGAACAGGTGTCCCACGAAAGCGTTGCAGTCTATCACTCCATATGAGGCTTGGCATGACCGCAAGCCATCTGTTGCTCATCTGCGTGTTTTTGGTTGTTTGGCATATGCATTAGTGCCTGAACAACATCGCAGAAAATTGGATGATAAGGCAGTAAAATGTATTTTTGTTGGGTACAGTTCTGAAAGTAAAGGCTATCGTCTGTATCATCCACAGACTAAACGCATTCTGGTTAGCCGTGATGTTGTCTTTGTGGAAGATGCTATTCAGCCATTGCTTTCATGTACTAAGGAGACATCTGTTAGCTCCAAAGACATGTATGATACTTTGATGCCTCTTTTTACAGGTGGACAGGCTAGCGCTGGTCCTAATGAGGCAACTTCTCAGCCTTTGCAGTTTTCATATGATGATGCAGATCATGCCATTTCTGATGCAGATTTACATGATGCACTTGTTGATGAGAGAGCTGATATTGAACAGGCAAAAACTATGCCAAAATGGCTGGTGCAGACTTTGCGTGACAGCAAATTAGATGCACCTTTGTCATATCGTACTCGTTCAGGCTCTCATAGTACCTCCTTTGCATCAGATTGCTATGCTATGGCTGCATCTAGTCTCTGTGATGAGAATGAGCCTGTTTCTTTTGATGAAGCACAAAATTCAGAAAATTGGATGGCTGCTATGCAATCTGAATATGATGCTATAATGAAGAATGGTACATGGTCTTTATGTGACTTGCCTCCTGGCAAGAAGGCCATTGGCACTAAGTGGGTATACAAGCTGAAGCGTAAACCTGATGGTACAGTTGACAGGTATAAGGCTAGGCTTGTTGCAAAGGGTTATGCGCAGGAAAGAGGCATTGATTTTGATGAGACCTTTGCACCTACATGCCGTATGACTACTGTTCGGAGCATTTGTGCACTTGCACCCATCATGGTTGGAATGTACATCAGTTGGACATTAAAACAGCATTTCTGAATGGTGACTTGCATGAAGAAGTGTATGTTTTTCAGCCCCGTGGCTTTGTGCAGAAAGGGCATGAAAACCAGGTGTGCAGGTTAAAGAAGGCGTTATATGGTTTAAAGCAAGCACCACGTGCTTGGTATGAAAAAATACATGCCTATCTGATTGCACATGGTTTCGAGAACAGTCCAACTGAAAGCACCTTATATGTTAAGCGTGCTAATGATGTGCTTTTGATCATTGTTGTCTATGTAGACGACATGCTGCTCACTGGTCCTCTTGAGAAGCATATTGCTGATTTCAAGGCTGATTTGCATGCCTCATTTGAGATGTCTGATTTGGGGCATTTGCATCACTATTTGGGCATTCAGTTTATGCAAGTTGATGGTGGAATGGCTTTGTGTCAAACGAAATATATTGACACATTATTGCAGCGTTTTGGCCTTGAAGACTGTAAGCCTATTGCCACTCCTATGGAGACAGGTTTACGATTGAGTCTTCATGATGCTGGAGATGCATTTGATGCTGTTCTCTATCAGCAGGCTGTTGGATGCTTGATTTACTTATGCATTACTTGGCCAGATATTCAGTTTGCTGTCTCACAGATGAGCAGGTTTATGCATTGCCCAGGAGTCACGCATTGGAAAGCGGTTAAGCGCATCTTTCGCTACTTGAGTGGTACTCGGCTACTTGGGTTGTTTTATCCCAAGGGGGGATCACTACCGCCAGATTTGCATGCTTTTTGTGACTCCGATTGGGCTGGTTGCTATGACACTCGTGTGTCCACCAGTGGTTTTTGCTTCATGCTTGGTAGCTCATGTATATCTTGGTTGAGCAAGAAGCAGCCTACTGTGGCCACTTCCAGTTGTGAGGCTGAGTATAGGGCAGCTTTCACAGCGACTGTTGAGTGTGTGTGGCTCAGACGCCTTATGGCTGATTTGGGTGTTGGCCAGTCTTCTGCCACCACCATCTTCACTGACAGTCAGAGCGCATTCGCAGTTGCGAGGAACCCTGTGTTCCATGCTCGCACTAAGCACATTGAGGTGCATTATCACTATGTCAGGGAGAGGTTCTCTGCTGGGGAGATCAGCTTGGCATATGTGCCCACGCAGGAGAACATTGCAGACCTTTTCATGAAGGCTCTGCCTAGGGAGAAGTTTGAAGCTTTCCGCAAAGCTTTGGGCTTACTTCCTTTTGTGGAGTGATTTCCACATAGCTCGGCACTTCCTTATACATGAGTGCCAGCTCCTTGTTCACCGCATCACTCCCAGGGGGGATTTGTTGATATATTTAGGTAGTGATGTGTGTGAACACTCTAGGACCGCCGGGGCACTTTTTTCCCTCTTTAGGAGGTTTTTTTCCCCCGGCTTGTATATACGCCTATTGCCCTAATGGGCTACTTATCTTTGTACATTCTCTAGTAATACATTCAGTCTTGTGTGTTGTGCTCCAAGCTTCTTCCTCTTCCTTGTGCTGTTCGCGTGCTTCCGCAGACGTCTAACTCCAACAATATTCAGTACCGTAATACAAGATTACTTTTGTCTAGCTTAAAGAATTGATCCAACACAAACTATCGTATACAACAGAGTCAATAACAATAACTCAATCTGTACCGTGCAGGTACGGATAATCCACCAGAACAGAAGACGTAGGATGATTCAGAATTCTCAACCACACAGTACTGAACTGTCATTACTGGAGCATGGCTTCATCAAACAACTTGCAGAACATCAACAAAACAGAGAGACACAACAGTGCACATCATTATCAGAACAATCACAACGGAAACTACACAGAACGATTCGCTCAGACAGACAGTCTGGCGATCTTCTAGTCATCTAGGTAAATCACAAACCAAATAGGTATCGATAAAAAAACAAGACAGCGATGAGAAAAAAATACTCAGAATTACTCAACGCACACCACAACAACGTTACAGATCAATCACCTAGACAGATAGTCTGGTGATCCCACTGAGCGTCACCGAAGCTTCTCTTTTTCATTGATTTATAAAGATTACAAACATCTTTGTAACAACCTTTCATTCGTGCGGAATATGAAAAGATTCAGTCTTTACAATTGCCAATCCGGCGGCCGACTAACACTGGCATGCACCGTGGACTCGAACCCGTAGGTATACAAAAAAGCTTAGGGCTCATCTACTATCCCTTCTAAATACATTGTTCTGGCTAATCTAAATGTCCGGGAAATTTTCTTCTTAATTGATTTTAACATCTGCTTCAAAATGTCTGGTTCTACCAGCTAAGCGTCTGTACGTATTGCACTTAAAGAAACAACCTGGGTCATCAAAACTTCTGCTTGAGTTTGCAGAAAAGCTTCCTGTAAATAGAACTCATTCGATAGAGCCGCATCTCTACTAAACTTCATATCTGCTATCTGTTTATCAATTCTGGAGAGTCGTTCTTTTTGTGTGTCCAGTTGATACTCTCTTCTTTCTATCTCCTGATTTTGAAATTGGATTGTCCTGTAATAGGCGTCGCGCTCTCGACGGGTACTTGCGATGTCTTTCTGTAATTGCGCCTCCCCGATCAATTTGCGTTTAAGAATACTGTTTACTTCAAATAAATCAGAGTTGTTTCTCTGGAGTTCTTCATTAGTCTTCTTAAGCAAATCTGCCATCTCTTGTCCTTTCTGTACTGCTTCATTTAGCTGTTGGTTGGTTTCTTCTAACAAATTGCCTAAATCTATACGTGCATCCTCCTTGTCTTGGGCTAATTGTTTCAAATGCCTATTTTCAGCCTCTACAGTGCAAAATAAGTCTTCCTTTGTTCTGACTTCGGCCAAGACACTATCTCTTTGATTTATAATTGTCTCCTCGTCGGCAAGTCGGGCCTATAGCTCCTTAATCTGTTCACTTAAATTATGATTTGCTGCTTTGACTTCGACGAGCTCTTCCTGGAGTGGGCTAATATCAACTTCCTGAACATCAACCTTATGTTGTAATTCATCCCGGATGTTATCAGTCACTTCCTTCATTTGTATAGGTAGTTGTTGCGATAACTGGATCAGCATTTGTCCCATGGATGCTAGCTTAGAAAATACAGGGAGTGAAGGAAGCGAAGGATGAGAACGAGGCTGAGATGAAGAGGCTGTGAGGAGTTGATGGGAATTTGGTGGAGAATAGTTTGGTGACGAGGATGATGAAGTGGTAGGTTCCTCAGTGACAATGGGTGGAACAGGGATGGTGGGCTGAATTGGAGGTTCGGGTGGATGATTAAGAAGAATAGCAGTTGTGTCGATTACCTTTTCAGTGGTTGGTTGCGTAGTGTCATCAGGGGCGGCAATTGTAGACTCCACTCCTCTAAGCAGTTCTTCAAAAATCTATTTAATTATAGGTTCTCCATCATCTTGCTTTTCCTGCTCAGAATCCTGTTTAGATTCTTCTTTTGACGAGCTCGTTTCAGAATCGGTGGTAGCATCCTGTTCTTGTTGCTTTTCTAAAGAAGACTGCACTGATGAGTCATGATGCATTGATGTTGCAGTGTCATGGAAGGTTTCTTCTTCCTGTCCTTGTTCTTCTTTGTCATCTACTTTATCATTTGCAGTAGAACCCTGTACTTCACTGTCAGATGAACTTATTCTAATTCTTTTCCGGTGAAGCAGGTGGAAAATCTCTTCGTCATCCTCTTCATCATCGTCCAATATTTGTGCAGACTCTTCATGGTGCAGAACGGGTCCTCGGGGTGGTGGTTGTGCTGCTAGAATGGTCCGAAATAGAAAAGATAGGATGTGCGAGAGTCTCGACCTTGGCATATCTCCCTTATTGACCTGTTTGATGATTGAAACACATTCTTTGTGAATGCGGCGGAAGTAGTATGATGCAAAATTTATAGGCTCTCTCGCAGCCATATCTATTGCCGAATAGAAAGGCCGAGAGATGCCATATGTGCGCTTTTGCAGATTTAAGATGGCAACTAAAAATTGGAGTGCTGATCTTTCATGTTCGGGGCGACAGAGTATTGCATATTCATTGGATGAGTGCTTAGGGAATAATTGATTCATTGTGGCAATCGATAGATTTGGGCCATTTTCCATACCTTGCAGAGAGAGCTGGAATGCATCAGAGAAGGTATGGAGAGTGATTACGGTACGGGATGGCAGGGAAGTGATAGGCCAACTCTGCTGTGTAGCAGGTGTGGCAACGATGGTGGCAATGATTTGTGCGTAGAAAGGGTGGCAATCCACTAAATGCCAAGGCAATTCAGTGAAATTGGCCAACCCGCGGATGCGCAGGAACTCACCTACATCAGTAGGGAGTCCTTCACGGAAGGCGGCAAAGTTTGCCAGAGCTTCCATGATGCACAGACAATAGCAAGCACGATAACACAACTGCGTAGGGTATATAGAGAGCACAAGCACACAAATCATGCAAACACTATAGCGATTAACAGCAAAACAAGAAAGGTTAAGTAGATACTTGATACCGAGAAGCAATTAAATTCGTTAATCATCGCGCGATATTGAGATGATAACTTCATAACTGCGGTGTGTATGCATGAGCAGAACGATAATGGAGGGCGGCTGTTGAGCATAATTAGCTAATTAGGTAGCAAAACGAGGATATTTACAAACACTTTTTATTAAGCACGCAAAAACAAAAAAAGAAAATAAATAACATGAAAAAAATGCCGAACACGTCAGATGGAGTCAGATGCTTGATGATACGGCCGCAACTATAAACCATTGATGACTTTCGGAAGAGGAATTCCGGTCAAAGTAGTCAACCGAAAAGTAGCTGGACCTACTTGTTCAGTAATCTGGTAGGGACCGAACCATCGTAACTTGAATTTTCCAGCCGAGCGATTTGATTTTGCATTATAAAATAACACAAGCTATCCTATCTTAAAAACTGGAGTTTTAAGATACCGGTCATGAGTACGAGCCTGCCTTAATTGCACTTCCTGAATAGTCAGAAAACTTTCCCAGCGATGCTCATCTAGTTGTCTGAGTGTGTCCAACCAAAATGGCAAGGACTCTTCCGGTAACCACTTCTGAGTGATGGCCACACGTAAACTAGGAATAACAACTTCCATTCGAGCTATGGCTTCCAGTCTGTAAACCAGTTTGAAAGGGGTTAGTCCTGTTGCTACCTTGTATGAAGTTCGCTATGCCCATAATACTACAGGTAATAGTTGATCCCACCTTTCCGGCGATTCCACAATCAGTTTACGAAGCATATTCAACAAAGTCTTGTTTGTACTTTCTGCTAAGCCATTTGCACAAGGATAATACGGTGAACTGAACTTATGCATAATCTGAAAAGAGTGTGTGAGTACTTTCATTAAATTGTTAACAAAATGCGTGCCTTGATCTGTCACAAGCTCCAGAGGTAAGCCAAAACGCGGGAAAACATCCTTCATTAGACATTTTGCTACCGAAACAGCTGTGGCGGACCGTAAAGCCCAAGCTTCTGCCGATCTGGTAGCGTAATCTGTACATGTTAGAATATAACGATTATTACTAAGTATGGCTGGAGGTGTAATTGGCCCAATAAAGTCAAGAACCCACTTCTGGAAAGGTTCTAAAGGTAAGACAGGTTGTAGAGGGAAAAAATGACGTTGTAACGGTTGTCTAGACCTCTGATAGTTGTCATAGTGTTTGATAAACTGAGATACATCCCTGTACATAGTAGGCCACCATAGTTCGCTTTGCAAAATTTTCCGGTATGTTAAATCTGCTGCAAAATGCCCACCGGAAGGTATTGAATGTGCCAAAGCTATAACTGAGTTTACTTCATGTGGAGGCATACAGTGAAGTAAAACTCCAGTGCGATCCATATAATACAACTCTCCAACAATCAACCGAAATTTGCGACTGTAAACTGCAATTTTCCTACGCATTGCAGGAGAAATCTGAGCAGGAAGACATCTATCAGTAAGAAAAGTTAATATCTGATCATAATATGTAGATGGCATAGGGGGTTCTGTAGATTCATCATCAGTTGGTTCAGTAACATAAATCGCGGGTGTAGTGTCATCTACACCGACCGGAGCTTCACCGGAATCTAAGCGAGAAAGGAAATCTGCTAATGCATGTGAACTGCCGGGCCGATGAATTACTTAGTAATCAAACTCTTGTAAAAGTAGAACCCAATGCGCTAATCGACCACCTAAATGCTGTTGCCGTACCAGATAGACAAGTGTAGCATGATCTACATGAAAAGTAAATTTGCGGCCAAGTAAATAGTGTCTGAATTTCTTTACAGAGTACACTAAACCCAGACATTCTCTTTCAGTTACAGAGTAATTCTTTTCTGCAGGAGCAAGTCTTCTACTCGCATAGTAAACAGGCCGGAACCACTTATCAATTTGTTGCATTAAAACACTGCCGATGGCGATATCTGATGCATCTACAAAAACATGAAATGGGCGTTCCCAATCAGGAGGTTGTACAATTGGAACCTGCGTTAATAAGCTTTTGAGACGATCAAATGCTGTTTGACATTCCTGAGTCCAAACAAACTGTCGAGGAGTACTGGTTATTAATCTATTGAGAGGTATTGCCAAATGAGCGAGCCACCGTAAATGTCGACCATGCCACCTAACTTGACCCATGAATCGCATGACTTCTTTCGGTGTAGTAGGCACAGGTGCTCTTAACACATCTGCAATTTTATCTGGATCGACTTGTATGCCTTGTGCAGACACAATATGGCCAAGCAGCTTACCACATGAAACCGCAAACACAGACTTGTTTGGGTTCAGGCAGAGTCTGTATTCACGACACTTCTCAAAGCAACACCGTAAATGATACAGGTGTGCTACCATCTTACCAAATAAAGAGAAATAATCTAGATATACTTGCATGAAAGAAGCAAGATATGGGGAGAATATTTCCTGCATACATGGTTGAAAAATACTAGGAGCATTTCTTAATCCAAACCACATAACTGTACAAGCAAAAACACCCCAATTGGTAATGAACGTTGTTTTTGGTATATCTTCCTCAGCTATTCTGACCTGATTATACCCACTATATCCATCCAGAAATGAATACATTTCGTGCCCAGCCACTCTATCCAGCATTGTATCAAGAAATGGAAGAGGAAACGGATTTGGCACTGCAACTGCATTCAATTTTCGGTAATCCACACATATGCGTAGCTGCTTATTCTTCTTAGGGACGATAACAATGGGTGATATCCACTCAGCATGTTCTATTGGAACAATGAGTCCAACTTTTAAGAACCTATCAAGCTCTGCCTTTACCTGTGCTGCGTAGTTAGGATTCATCCGGTAGCTGGGTTGTTTAATTGGTTTTGCTTCCGTTTAAGTACAACTCGATGCTGATATATGCGAGGATCCAGACCCTTCATGTCACGGTAATCCCATGCAAAAACATCAGCGAAATCACGAAGTAACTGGATCACATCTGCTTGAAATACTTCAGACAATCCTTCCTTTATTTTGACAGGTCGTGGATTAACTTCATCCCCTAAATTATATGTGATCAACTGATCTTTTGGAACATAGAATTGACGAGGTTTTTCTGAATCATCGACTGATTGTAAAAGCTGTTGTATGGCAGTTTCATCCTTAGCAGTAGTATTTTCTGTTTCTACTTCTTCGGTCATAGGCATCACCGTATAAACTGCCGGATTCCAGTGATCTACAACAGATTGTAAATCAACAGTCCCTAAGGAAATTAAATCTATGTTATTCTTCAAAAATTCTTCTTCTTCGTCATCGGATAAACCATCTAGCATGTGAACTAGTTCTGCCACATAAGGTCTAGCATGTAGTTCATAGGGCTTAATAGCATCTAATTTTAAAACATATTTTCAGTTATTGTCTTTGAAAGTGAGTTCCTGTGCGGACCAATCCTGTATAACCTTAGCTTGTTCAGCCAAGGATGACCAAAAAGAAGGTTATAATCAGGACTAGACTCCGGTAGTTCTAGAACTACGAAAGTCATCTTAAAAGTGGTTCCCTGCAAAGTGATTGGCACATTCCGTACGAGTCCTACTGGATGGACTCTGGATTGGTCGGCCATTCTAACAGAAAACTGCACAGGTTCAATTTCCTTCCATCCTAACTTTTTACAAAGTGCTGCAGTAGCTATGTTTACACCGGACCCACCATCAATTAATACTTGAGAAATTTTATGATTTTTGTACCATACCATAATTAAAGGAACCGAGTGATCCACTATAGAGTCAATTTCTGGTTGTACTGTTGCCGTTGCTAGAATGTAGGCAGACTCAGGACTGAACTTTTGCTGAAACTGTTGCCGAACTCCTGGTACTAATGCAAGTAACTGGCCAAGAGGGAGAGTAATGGATGCTTTAGATAAAATTTCCCATGCTTGATCTGCTTGATTTGTACTTTTCACCGATTTTGAAGACGATGCGTCGATTACTGGGATTGACTCTTGCTCTTGCCGAATAGAAAGGCCGAGAGATGCCATATGTGCGCTTTTGCAGATTTAAGATGGCAACTAAAAATTGGAGTGCTGATCTTTCATGTTCGGGGCGACAGAGTATTGCATATTCATTGGATGAGTGCTTAGGGAATAATTGATTCATTGTGGCAATCGATAGATTTGGGCCATTTTCTATACCTTGCAGAGAGAGCTGGAATGCATCAGAGAAGGTATGGAGAGTGATTACGGTACGGGATGGCAGGGAAGTGATAGGCCAACTCTGCTGTGTAGCAGGTGTGGCAACGATGGCGGCGATGATTTGTGCGTAGAAAGGGTGGCAATCCACTGAATGCCAAGGCAATTCAACGAAATTGGCCAACCCGCGGATGCGCAGGAACTCACCTACATCAGTAGGGAGTCCTTCACGGAAGGCGGCAAAGTTTGCCAGAGCATCCATGATGCACAGACAATAGCAAGCACGATAACACAACTGCGCAGGGTATATAGAGAGCACAAGCACACAAATCATGCAAACACTATAGCGATTAACAACAAAACAAAAAAGGTTAAGTAGATACTTGATACCGAGAAGCAATTAAATTCGTTAATCATCGCGCGATATTGAGATGATAACTTCATAACTACGGTGTGTATGCATGAGCAGAACGATAATGGAGGGCGGCTGTTGAGCATAATTAGGTAATTAGGTAGCAAAACGAGGATATTTACAGACACTTTTTATTAAGCACGCAAAAACAAAAAAAGAAAATAAATAACATGAAAAAAATGCCAAACACGTCAGATGGAGTCAGATGCTTGATGATACGGCCGCAACTATAAACCATTGGTGACTTTCGGAAGAGGAATTCCGATCAAAGTAGTCAACCGAAAAGTAGCTGGACCTTTTTGTTCAGTAATCTGGTAGGGACCGAACCATCGTAACTTGAATTTTCCAGCCGAGCGATTTGATTTTGCATTATAAAATAACACAAGCTGTCCTATCTTAAAAACTGGAGTTTTAAGATACCGGTCATGAGTACGAGCCTGCCTTAATTGCACTTCCTGAATAGTCAGAAAACTTTCCCAGCGATGCTCATCTAGTTCTCTGAGTGTGTCCAACCGAGATGGCAAGGACTCTTCTGGTAACAACTTCTGAGTGATGGCCACACGTAAACTAGGAATAACAACTTCCATTCGAGCTATGGCTTCCAGTCTGTAAACCAGTTTGAAAGGGGTTAGTCCTGTTGCTACCTTGTATGAAGTTCGCTATGCCCATAATACTACAGGTAATAGTTGATCCCACCTTTCCGGTGATTCCACAATCAGTTTACGAAGCATATTCAACAAAGTCTTGTTTGTACTTTCAACTAAGCCATTTGCACGAGGATAATACGGTGAACTGAACTTATGCATAATCTGAAAAGAGTGTGTGAGTACTTTCATTAAATGGTTAACAAAATGCGTGCCTTCATGTGTCACAAGCTCCAGAGGTAAGCCAAAACGCGGGAAAACATCCTTCATTAGACAGTTTGCTACCGAAACAACTGTGGCGGACCGTAAAGCCCAAGCTTTTGCCCATCTAGTAGCGTAATCTGTACATGTTAGAATATAACGATTATTACTAAGTATGGCTGGAGGTGTAATTGGCCCAATAAAATCAAGACCCCACTTCTGGAAAGGTTCTAAAGGTAAGACAGGTTGTAGAGGGAAAAAATGATGTTGTAACGGTTGTCTAGACCTCTGATAGTTGTCACAGTGTTTGACAAACTGAGATACATCCCTGTACATAGTAGGCCACCATAGTTCGCTTTGCAAAATTTTCCGGTATGTTAAATCTGCTGCAAAATGCCCACCGGAAGGTATTGAATGTGCCAAAGCTATAACTAAGTTTACTTCATGTGGAGGAATACAGTGAAGTAAAACTCCAGTGCGATCCATATAATACAACTCTCCAACAATCAACCGAAATTTGCGACTGTAAACTGCAATTTTCCTACGCATTGCAGGAGAAATCTGAGCAGGAAGACATCTATCAGTAAGAAAAGTTAATATCTGATCATAATATGTAGATGGCATAGGGGGTTCTATAGATTCATCATCAGTTGGTTCAGTAACATAAATCGCGGGTGTGGTGTCATCTACACCGACCGGAGCTTCACCGGAATCTAAGCGAGAAAGGAAATCTGCTAATGCATGTGAACTGTCGGGCCGATGAATTACTTAGTAATCAAACTCTTGTAAAAGTAGAACCCAATGCGCTAATCGACCACCTAAATGCTGTTGCCGTACCAGATAGACAAGTGTAGCATGATCTACATGAAAAGTAAATTTGCGGCCAAGTAAATAGTGTGTGAATTTCTTTACAGAGTACACTAAACCCAGACATTCTCTTTCAGTTACAGAGTAATTCTTTTCTGCAGGAGCAAGTCTTCTACTCGCATAGTAAACAGGCTGGAACCACTTATCAATTTGTTGCATTAAAACACTGCCGATGGCAATATCTGATGCATCTACAAAAACATGAAATGGGCGTTCCCAATCAGGAGGTTGTAGAATTGGAACCTGCGTTAATAAGCTTTTGAGACCATCAAATGCTGTTTGACATTCCTGAGTCCAAACAAACTGTCGAGGAGTACTGGTTATTAATCTATTGAGAGGTATTGCCAAATGAGCGAGCCACCGTAAATATCGACCATGCCACCTGACTTGACCCATGAATCGCATGACTTCTTTCGGTGTAGTAGGCACAGGTGCTTCTAACACATCTGCAATTTTATCTGGATCGACTTGTATGCCTTGTGCAGACACAATATGGCCAAGCAGCTTACCACATGAAACTGCAAACACAGACTTGTTTGGGTTCAGGCAGAGTCTGTATTCACGACACTTCTCAAAGCAACACCGTAAATGATACAGGTGTGCTACCATCTTACCAAATAAAGAGAAATAATCTAGATATACTTGCATGAAAGAAGTAAGATATGGGGAGAAGATTTCCTGCATACGTCATTGAAAAGTACTAGGAGCATTTCTTAATCCAAACCACATAACTGTACAAGCAAAAACACCCCAATTGGTAATGAACGTTGTTTTTGGTATATCTTCCTCAGCTATTCTGACCTGATTATACCCACTATATCCATCCAGAAATGAATACATTTCGTGCCCAACCACTCTATCCAGCATTGTATCAAGAAATGGAAGAGGAAACGGATCTGGTACCGCAGATGCATTCAATTTTCGGTAATCCACACATATGCGTAGCTGCTTATTCTTCTTAGGGACGATAACAATGGGTGATATCCACTCAGCATGTTCTATTGGAACAATGAATCCAACTTTCAATAACCTATCAAGCTCTGCCTTTACCTGTGCTGCGTAGTTAGGATTCATCCGGTAGCTGGGTTGTTTAATTGGTTTTGCTTTCGTTTAAGTACAACTCGATGCTGATATATGCGAGGATCCAGACCCTTCATGTCACGGTCATCCCATGCAAAAACATCAGCGAACTCACGAAGTAACTGGATCAGATCTGCTTGAAATACTTCAGACAATCCTTCCTTTATTTTGACAGGTCGTGGATTAACTTCATCCCCTAAATTATATGTGATCAACTGATCTTTTGGAACATAGAATTGACGAGGTTTTTCTGAATCATCGACTGATTGTAAAAGCTGTTGTATGGCAGTTTCATCCTTAGCAGTAGTATTTTCTATTTCTACTTCTTCGGTCATAGGCATCACCGTACAAACTGCCGGATTCCAGTGATCTACAACAGATTGTAAATCAACAGTCCCTAAGGAAATTAAATCTATGTTATTCTTCAAAAATTCTTCTTCTTCGTCATCGGATAAACCATCTAGCATGTGAACTAGTTCTGCCACATAAGGTCTAGCATGTAGTTCATAGGGCTGAATAGCATCTAATTTTAAAACATATTTTCAGTTATTGTCTTTGAAAGTGAGTTCCTGTGCGGACCAATCCTGTATAACCTTAGCTTGTTTCAGCCAAGGATGACTAAAAAGAAGGTTATAATCAGGACTAGACTCCGATAGTTCTAGAACTACGAAAGTCATCTTAAAAGTGGTTCCCTGCAAAGTGATTGGCACATTCCGTACGAGTCCTACTGGATGGACTCTGGATTGGTCGGCCCTTCTAACAAAAAACTGCACAGTAGCCTATGCTGCGTGTGCTGCGTAGTTAGGATTCATCCGGTAGCTGGGTTGTTTAATTGGTTTTGCTTCTGTTTAAGTACAACTCGATGCTGATATATGCGAGGATCCAGACCCTTCATGTCACGGTAATCCCATGCAAAAACATCAGCGAACTCACGAAGTAACTGGATCAGATCGGCTTGAAATACTTCAGACAATCCTTCCTTTATTTTGACAGGTCGTGGATTAACTTCATCCCCTAAGTTATATGTGATCAACTGATCTTTTGGAACATAGAATTGACGAGGTTTTTCTGAATCATCGACTGATTGTAAAAGCTGTTGTATGGCAGTTTCATCCTTAGTAGTAGTATTTTCTGTTTCTACTTCTTCGGTCATAGGCATCACCGTACAAACTGCCGGATTCCAATGATCTACAACAGATTGTAAATCAACAATCCCTAAGGAAATTAAATCTATGTTATTCTTCAAAAATTCTTCTTCTTCGTCATCGGATAAACCATCTAGCATGTGAACTAGTTCTGCCACATAAGGTCTAGCATGTAGTTCATAGGGCTGAATAGCATCTAATTTTAAAACATATTTTCAGTTATTGTCTTTGAAAGTGAGTTCCTGTGCGGACCAATCCTGTATAACCTTAGCTTGTTTCAGTTAAGGATGACTAAAAAGAAGGTTATAATCAGGACTAGACTCCGATAGTTCTAGAACTACGAAAGTCATCTTAAAAGTGGTTCCCTTCAAAGTGATTGGCACATTCCATACGAGTCCTACTGGATGGACTCTGGATTGGTCGGCCATTCTAACAAAAAACTGCACAGGTTCAATTTCTGTCCATCCTAACTTTTTACAAAGTGCTGCAGTAGCTATGTTTACACCGGACCCACCATCAATTAATACTTGAGAAATTTTATGATTTTTGTACCATACCATAATTAAAGGAACCGAGTGATCCACCGTAGAGTCAGTTTCTGGTTGTACTGTTGCCGTTGCTGGAATGTAGGCAGACTCAGGACTGAACTTTTGCTGAAACTGTTGCCGAACTCCTGGCACTAATGCAAGTAATTGGCCAAGAGGGAGAGTAATGGATGCTTTAGATAAAATTTCCCATGCTTGATCTGCTTGATTTGTACTTTTCACCGATTTTGAAGACGATGCGTCCGTTACTGGGATTGACTCTTGCTCTTGTGTAGTTTCTTTTGACCGTGGAACTTGTGTCACCGAATAGGATCTGGGAACACTGGAGGTTCTGTGGTGGTCCACTGACTAGCTTTGTCATACATTCTTTGCTGTTCTCGGATGCCTGGTTCAAATATTTCAGCTGCTGGTTGTAGTGGCTTACCGGATCTGGTCTGAACTACTGCAGCTTGTGTTTCTATTGGTGTGATATGAACCATATTTGTCATCGGGTTCTGGCGCTCCTTCTTCCTTTGATCATATTCGGCCGCATCTTTACAAAATCTTCAAATGTGTCCTACTTCACCACAGAAATGACAACGAGGAGGTGTCAAAGCATTACCTTCTTGTGGTGGACCTGTCTGCCAACGGTTTGCATTGTAGTTATTATTTCTCTGTCCTTGATAATTCCGATAGCCTTGCTGCTGGTTGTTTCTCATTTGAGGAGGTACATAGTGATTGGCAGGCTGCCCTGGTTCTTGTATAATTGCATTTACTGTTGCTGTTCCTTGCACTTTGGCATTGTATGCACAGTTCTCGGTGGAATGTCCGGTCATATTGCAGATAGCGCAAAACAACTGATTGAGGGCACAAGTGGCACTGGTATGCCTTGAATTCTTGCACGTGGTGTAGTACATCTGTCTGGTCGGATCTTCGACAACATTCTTGCTCGCTTTGAACCATTCCAGGTCTTTTGTAAATCCTCCTACCTTATTCTCGAGCTGCAAAGCCATTGCAATAACCGCATCTAATGTCACAACTCCCACACAGCGGATGATCATAATCTATCTGAGCTGCGGAGTTAACCCATTGATAAAGCATTGAGTGATGACATCATCCGGCAGGTTTGCATGGGCCGGCGGTAGTTGCCTCAAATGCATTTGGAACAGGGTGGCATATTCCTTCACGGTCTGGTGCAGTTTCTGTTTGTTGTTCTGTAAATAATCAAAAATTTCTGCCGGATTTTTCTTTAACCAGAATCTCTGCAAAAATGCATCCCTTACTGCTTCATAAGTCAAAAAATGATTAAAATCATATTCTGTAAGCCATCTGGCTGCCTCATTAACCAATGTAGACTGGAATACAATAGCTTTGTATGCTAGATTAGGGGGATGATTTAATACTACATAACTAATTTCAAAAGTACGTACGTGGGCATCAGGATCATCACCTGGAAACCCACCGAATTTGGTGTATGTCACTCCTGTTGGAGCCAGTCGGGGTGGAAATGGATGTTGTTGTTGTTGTTGTTGTTGTTGTTGTTGTTGTTGTTGTTGTTGTTGTTGTTGTTGTTGTTGCTGCCCACTCATCATGCTGGCGGTTGTATTGTTACTATCTTCTGAGTCCCAAGGCTGAATATCTGAACCGTCAGAATCTGTATCGTCAGCCTGTGCACTTTTCCGCTTGATAATATTGTTCAATATCCTTTGGATTTTAGTTTTGAATAAGCTACCTTCCTCCTTGATATCAAGTGTAGGGAAACTTACTCCGAATAGTGGTGACTAGAATGAAGATTCACCCGGAAACGGTAAACCATCACCGGAAAATTGTGAACTCTCGGCAACGGGTACCGAAGTATCACCTTAATTTATCGTATTTTCACCAGAACAAGGTAATGTTTCACCTTCACTGACTTCGCTGGCCAACACGCTTCTATCCTTAGACAAATTCGAATCTTGACCAGATGGTGTTAGGTTAACTGCATACTGCGTCTTGGTAGATTCTGGAGTGACTATATCTTTGATAAACTGTGCCACAATTGCACCGGAATCTGCCGAAATTGCAGTACATTCCACCGAAATTCTATCGGAATCATTACTAGCATTCTTCACTTTCTTGATAACTGGTTTAAACTTATCTGCGCTTCTTCCTCCTGGAGGCGTCCTTATCAAATTAGGTATCGCCCAGGACTGTTGGTTTCTTCTATGCTTCGGGTATGATTCACCGGAATGAGTAACCGGCATATACTATGTTTGCAATACTTTGTGTACTATTCTTCCTTACAATCGATTCACAATCTATGAACACTTTCACAATCAATCAACGAACACTCTGGATGCCACTTTCCCACAATTAGCTGGCAACACTCTTGATGCCACATTCGCACAGACAAATGGCAACAATTTGGTGCAACTTTCCCACAGACGGCGCTAGTGTTAAACGTCGCTTGCCGTCAGAAGCACGTTTAAACACCTATTCGGGTTCTTGGGAGTGGAAGGGGTCTGTTAAACAGAGGCCCTATGCTTGATTTTCCCCAAAATAACCACTTCATATACAACAATAGACTAATGTTCAAGAACTCTATAAAGAATCTGTTTACGCTTCACCATCTTACTGGCTACAGCTACACCTACATGGTTTTGCTACAGCTACACCATGTAGTAAAGAAGGACCAACATGGTCTTGCCTAAGCAATTAGGCATCCAACCCGTAGGCGCAACGACCCAAATCGGACTCTTCCAAAATTTACCGAACACACTCTTGTTAATGTTCTCTTAGCGTACAACGCAGGTCATATTCAGTACCGTAATACAAGATTACTTTTGTCTAGCTTAAAGAACTGATCCAACACAAACTACCGTATACAACAGAGTCAATAACAATAACTCAATCTGTACCGTGCAGGTACGAATAATCCACCAGAACAGAAGACGCAGGATGATTCAGAATTCTCAACCACACAGTATTGAACTGTCATTAGTGGAGCATGGCTTCATCAAACAACTTGCAGAACATGAACAAAACAGAGAGACACAATAGTGCGCAGCATTATCAGAACAATCACAATGGAAACTACACAGAATGATTCGCTCAGACAGACAGTCTGGCGATCTTCTAGTCGTCTAGGCAAATCACAAACTTAATAGGTATCGATAAACAAACAAGACAACGATGAGAACATAATACTCAAAATTACTCAACGCACACCACAGCAACGTTACAGATCAATCACCTAGACAGACAGTCTGGTGATCCCACTGAGCGTCACCGAAGCGTCTCTTTTTCATTGATTTATAAAGATTACAAACATCTTTGTAACAACCTTTCGTTCGTGTGGAATATGAAAAGATTCAGTCTTTACAATTGCCAATCCGACGGTCGACTAACAACTTTCTACTATTCTTTTTTGCAAGAGTGTGTGGTTAAAAGTTTTAAGGATCTTATGTTTGAGTACAGAGATGTTTTTCCCACTGACTTACCTAGAGGGCTACCACCTGAGAGAGGGAACATTGACCATGCCATAGAGGTTGTTGCTAACACTAACCCTATTTGCAGACCACCTTATAGGCTTAGTGTTTCTCAACATGAGGAGGTTGAGAAGCAATTGCAGGATTATTTAGATAAAGGCTTCATCAAACCTAGTAACTCACCATGGGCATCACCGAAGCTCCTAGTTAAAAAGAAAGATGGCTCTATGAGATTATGTATAGACTATAGAGCACTTAATAAGGTAACTATCAAAAATAGATTTCCAATGCCTAGGTTTGAAGATCTATTTGATCAGTTACATCAAGCTAGGTATTTTACCAAGCTTGAACTTAGATCAGGATACCATTAGATCAGGATTAGGGAAGAGGATGTCCCTAAGACTGCATTTAGGACTAGATATGGGCACTATGAGTTTTTGGTGATGCCTTTTGGTCTCACCAATGCTCCTGCCACTTTCATGAAACTCATGAATAGTGTTTTACGACCTTATCTAGGACACTTTGTAGTAGACTTTTTGGATGACATTCTGATCTATAGTGCATCAGAAGAGGAGCACTTGGAACACTTGAGAAAAGTATTTCAAGTGCTAAGGGAAAATTCGCTCTTTGCTAAGGAGTCGAAGTGTGAATTTTTCAAGACAGAGGTTAGATACCTTGGACATATAGTCTCCCAGGATGGAATCCAGATGGATCCTGAAAAAGTAAGGGCTATTATGGAATGGCCACATCCACAGAACCTGGAAGAGCTGCAGATCTTCCTAGGTTTATCAGGTTTCTATCAAAGATTCATTAAGAACTATGGCAAAATTGCTGTCCCGACGACGGAACAACTTAAAGGGAAAGGGAAATCCTTTCATTGGGGAGACGATCAGAAGCAAAGTATGGAAAAGTTGAAAGTAGCAATTGCTACAACTCCACTTTTACACATAACAGATCCCAACAAACCATTTGTGGTTGAGACTGACACGAGTGATTTTGTTATAGGAGCAGTTTTAGTACAGGATGGTCAACCAATAGCTTTTGAAAGCAAGAAACTAGAACCGGATCAAAAGAATTACTCCGTCTATGAGAAAGGTAAGATATGTGTCCCTAGAGATCTTGAGATGAGACGGCATATTTTATATGAGTGTCATGACACACCTAGTGCGGGACACCCAAGAGTTAACAAGACTTATGATCTTGTTAAGAGACAGTTTTATTGGCCTGGACTTCATAAGGACGTCCTAGAGTATGTGCTCAAGTGCAACAAATGCCAGGTCAACAAAGCTAAGAGGTTGAAGATTGGAGGACTACTCCACCCATTGGATATTCCTAATGGGAAGTGGGAGAGTATCTCCATGGACTTTATAGTCGGTTTACCTAAGACACAGAGAGGACATGACTCAGTCTGGGTAATTGTGGATAGGTTAACCAAAATGGCTAGGTTATTCCGACACGTACTACAGTGAAGACACCAGAGTTGGCTAGACCTTTTGTGGAGAACCTATACCGGTTATATGGTCTTCCTTTAGACATAGTTTCCGATCGGGATAGGAAGTTTACTAGCCACTTTTGGAGAGCGGTCTTCAAAAGGTTGGATACAAAGCTTAGCATGAGTATGGCAGAGCATCCACAGTCGGATGGGCAAATAGAGAGGGTTAACCAAATCCTAGAGGATATGGTTCGAGCATATGTAAATGAAAGGAAAACTAATTGGGAAGAGTACTTACCTATAGTAGAGTTTGCATATAATAGTGCCAAGCACTCTTCCACTGGGCATAGTCCATTTATGCTTATGTATGGGTTTCAGCCAAGAGCTCCTTATGTAGTAGGCTTGTAGAATGAGAAAGTTCAAGCTGCAAAGGACTTCTTGGAAGAGATGAACGATATGCTTAGGCTTGCTAAGGACAGCATTAGGAGAGCTCAGGATAGAGCTAGAGCCTATGCTGACCCTGAAAGGAGAGATATCAACTTTGAGGTAGGAGAGCAAGTCTACCGTAGAGTTCCATCTAGATCTGAAACCATGAAGACGCGGACCTTGTCCAAAATTATCTCCTAGGTATTGTGGACCTTTCCAAATACTTAAGAGAATAGGAAAAATGGCTTACCACCTCCAACTTCCAGAGAATAGTCAAATCCATCCAGTTTTTCATGTTAGCCGGCTTAAGAAAAGGCTGGGTGAATCTGACAACCTCATTCCAGATAGTGAGGTAGTAGAGCCTATCTCTGTTCAATCTATTCCACATGAGCCTGAGAGCATACTACCCACTCGAGAGAAACGGACGAGGAGTCACTTGTATAAAGAGTGTCTAGTAAAGTGGAAAGATAGTTCAGAAGATAGTGCCACATGGGAGCGGGTTAGCACCCTTCAGAGACGGTTTCCCAGTTTTAGTTTACCTTCCCAAGAGTCTTCTTAAGGGGAAGGATATGGGGAAACAAGATGGAGATAGGACCATGTATTTTTATGCATGGGGATATAGTGGGAGTACTACCCTCTTGATTTTAGACCTTCCAATACCATTTTTTAGGACAAAATGGAGTTAAGGGGAAGGAAATGTTATGAAGGGAGTCCCTCTAGTAGAGAGGGTGTGAACCATCTCTTGGGCTCTATTAGAAGGATACACATGAGTGCCATGTGGCACTCATGTGAGATGCCACAATTACTACTCCAATTAAGGAGTCATAGGTCAAGAGGGGGGTACGCGGCTGGGCGGATAAGAAACATCTCGGTCTCCGTGCGCGCATCGAGCTTCAGATGGGTTTGAGCAGGTACTGAAGTACTGAAGACTACACAAAATGGAGAGCATCATTGAGAGGTATTAAGGCGGCGTCGGGACATAAAAACAGCCTTCTTGAATGGTGATTTGCAAGAAGAGGTTTATGTGAAGCAACCTCCTGGATTTGCTATGAAAGGGAAAGAGCATATGGTTTGTCGCTTGCATAAAGCCTTGTATGGTCTCAAGCAAGCTCCACGTGCATGGTATGACAAAATCCATAAGCACTTGATTGCTCTTGGCTTCACATGTAGTCTGATTGAAAGCACACTCTATGTGTGCAAAAATGGGGCTGATCTTACACTGCTTGTTCTTTATGTCGATGACATACTCTTGAATGGGTCATGTGATGCAAAACTTGACATTCTTATGGCTGATTTGCAACATACTTTTGATGTCATTTATCTTGGCCTTTTGAGCTACTACCTTGGCATCCAGTTTGTATCCATTGAGGGGAGAATTGTTATGCATCAAGCAAAGTATGTTGAAAAACTACTTCAGTGTTTTGACTTTGAGGATTGCAAGCCATTTTCCACACCAGTTGAGACAGGATTCAGGTTCTCAGTTCAGGATTCCAATGATGCCTTTGACACTTCTCTTTATCAGAAAGCTGTGGGATGTCCTATATATGCATGCAACACAAGGTAGGATATACAGTATGCAGTTTCCCAGTTGAATCGATTCATGTATAGCCCTGGCACTAAGCATTGGCAAGCAGTAAAACGTGTGTTTAGATATTTGAGCTTAGGTCTCTTTTATGGCAGAGATGTTCAGCCATGCTTGCATGCTTTTACAGATAGTGATTGGGCAGGTTGTTATGATACTCGCATGTCCACTAGTGGTAATTGCTTTTTCCTTGGAGACTCATGCATATCTTGGTTGAGTAAAAAGCAACCTACAGTGGCAACATTGAGTTGTGAAGCTGAGTACAAGGTAGTTTTCATAGCTACAGTGGAGTGTATATGGCTGAGATGCCTATTGATGGATCTTTACATGGAGATTGATGCTGCTACGCATATTCTCATAGATAGTTAGAGTGCTTTGGTTGTTGCACGGAACCCAGTGTTTCATGCACGGACCAAACATATTGAGGTGCATTATCACTATGTGAGAGCATGCCTTCATGCAGGAGATATACCACATACTTGATACTCTCATATGTGGTGGTACTTTCTACTTAGGGATATTATTCATCTCTTACTTCAGTTCAGTTCATCGTCAATAGAGAGAGCTACTCCAACCATGGTTTTCTTTGTGTTTCTTGTTGCATTTGTACTCCTTGTGTGTGCTTCTTCTATGTCTCTCACACTTCTACACACTCCCAATAGATCCTTCATGAAAAGGTCCACAATGTTCTTCTGCGTGGTCACATATGCCAACTGATATCTCCAGTAGAGAACATCTCCTTGACATAATGATAATGCACCTCAATGTGCTTAGTGTGACTCGTGAGCATGGAACACAGGGTTCCTCACAATTGCGAATGTGCTTTGACTATCAGTAAAAATGCTGGTGGCAAAAGACTAACCAACACCCAAATTAGCCATAAGGCATCTCAACCACACACACTCAACAGTCGCTATGAAAGCTTCCCTATACTCAGCTTCACAACTAGAAGTGGCCAGAGTAGGATTCTTCTTGCTCAACCAAGATATACATGAGCTACCAAGCATGAAGCAAAATCCACTAGTGGCCACATGAGTGTCATAGCAAGCAGCCGAGTCTGAGTCAGAAAAAGCACGTAAATATGGTGGTAGTGATCCCCCCTTGGTATAAAACAATCCAAGTAGCCAGTTACTACTCAAGTAGCGAAAGATGCACTTAATTGCCTGCCAATGCTTAACACCTGGGCAATGCATAAACCTACTCATCTATGAGATAGAAAACTAAATATCTGGTTGAGTAATGCATAAGTAAATCAAGCATCCAAGAGCCTGCTAATAGAGAATTGCATCAAATGCATCTGTAGCATCATGAAGACTCAATCGTAAACCTGTCTCCTTAGGAATGGCAATCGGTTTGCAGTCCAAGGCCAAAATGGTGCAATAATTGTCAATATATATTTTTTGACACAAATCTATTCCGCCATCAACTTGCATAAACTGAATGCCCTAAAAAATGATACAAATGCCCTAAATCAAACATCCCAAATGAGGCATGCAAATGAGCCTTAAAATCAGCAAGATGCTTCTCATGAGGACCAATGAGCAGCATGTCATCAACATACACATCAATGATCAGAAGCACGCTTAACATATAAGGTTCTCTCAATTGCATTGTTCTTAAAACCATGTGCAATGAGATAGGCATGCAGCTTTTCATACCAAGCACGTGGTGATTGCTTCAAACCATATAGTAACTTATTCAACCTGCACACCTCGTTTTCATGCCCTTTCTGCAAAAGCCATGGGGATGAAAAACGGATACTTCTTCATGTAAGTCACCACTCAAAAATGCAATTTTAATATTCAACTGATGTACATTCCAACCATGATGAGCTGCAAGTGCATAGATGCTAGGAACAGTAGTCATTTGACATGTAGGAGCAAAGGTGTCATCAAAATCAATGCCTCTTTCCTATGCATAACCCTTTGCAAGAAGCCTAGCCTTATACCTGTCAATTGTTCCATCAGGCTTATGCT